>CAODLS012744455.1:0-17277 GCA_948243855.1 Flueggea neowawraea
GGCACAATTCTAACAATATGATCTCGTGGCGGAGTCCACGTAGACTTTGATAGTAGTCCCATGTTAGATTGGTTTTGGTATGATGAAATTTAAAACCAAATATTTCGATATTTATGTTATATGATTTGAACCAAATATTTCGATATTTGAGTTATCTCATTTGCAACCAAATGTTTCGATATTTGTGTTATCAGATTTGAAACCAAATATTTCGATATTTGAGTTATACGATTTGACAATACATGTTTTGGATTTGATTTCTATAATTTGCAAATAAACAGTTTTGCACGATTGTTGTTTGTTGTTTACATTGGTTGCGAACGATTTCGAAATGAATTTCGAAACTACTACTTTGTACTTGGCGTCTATACGTATATACACCTATATCTACATGTGATATTTTTGAACTGTTTTCGAAACGATTTGTGTGAGGTCGATCCTACTCTGGAGTGTCATTTCATCAATAGTATTCTTACCCCTTTCTTTTCTATCTATTTTACTGTACTCTTACTTGCAGGTGATATTGGTTGATTGCGATCTCTCGACATTTAACACCTAGTAAGGTTTTCTGCAGTTGTAGTCAGTGCTCTTTTGTTCGAACTCAGTTATTAGTATTTTGTTAGTTGCTCTACATCGGTTTACTAATGGGTTTATGTTTTGTATATTTATTTGATATTTAAAAATGATTCATTATTTATCAAATATTTTATTATTATGAAAATTATGTTTTAAACAAGCTTGGATTTCTACTTATTAAACTTTACAATGGTTTTCATAAGGTTAAAAAATTCGTTAAGTTATGTTCTTGATGCTTATGTGAGATAAGTCGGGTTTTCACATACTGTTAGCCTCGTACGCCAGTCAGAAGCCCACAATAGATCGTGACACTTATCACTACCATCCATTAACAAACTCAATTATTTCTTCAAGGGTTTTCTGACATCAAACAACACCCACAAACACATATAAAATCACCACGAACCATTATAATTGTACGGATCTAATGCCACATACTCCCTAGCTTATTACCAATTCTTTCTGCAAGACCCTGGTGGCAAATTGTGAACTTAAGTCCATGAGGCAAGATCATTCAACTCCACTTTTTTAGGATCCTCCCCCGGCTTAAGATGATTATAAACTAGCAGGTGATTATCATACGCCCAAAGACCTCCTTTTACAACTCTTCGGACATCAACTTCATGGGCAAATTGGAACAAAAACCCCTGTGGCATAATTTCGTTAATTGACACCTTCAATCTTGGTCTCCAATTAAGGTCAATAACTTGACTCATTTCATCTTTCCGAATAAACCTTTCGGTAAAAAATCGCCCAACCAAAGCATAGTGTAGATCCAACTGACTACCCACATCCTTATCTTCCTAGTCATCAATAGAGAAGTCCGCCACCTTATGCACGACACCTTCGACCTCTATATTGGCTTCCTCCATTCAGAATCACACTAACGAGAAATGGCTAACAGATCTCAACAAGACATGAAATCGAACAAAGAGAGAGAAATAATAAGAATAAGTGGTTGAGAAAGAAGAAAATAGCATTAGGACAATATAAGACAAAAGAGAGATGTGGGAAAGAGAAAAGAAAGGAAAAGTAGCGAGAGAGAAAAAGAAATGATTAAAGAATGATAGGGTTTAACAAGACGACAAAGATGAACCTTACGAGCAAGGGAGAGAGGGAGAAGCACTCAACATGGAGGCAGGGATCACATATTTTGCATATTACATAGTACTTAAGCTTATTGTAATTTCACGATCATATTAATTTCTTTAACTTTTTAAGATGTAATTTGTTAAATTTTAAATCTACAATCTGTTTTAGTAATTTATCGCAAACAAGAGAAAAACATTCCCACAAGTTGAACTCCTCTCATCGTAAAGTATCAAATTATTAAAAGATCTAGTTCGCCCAACCACCGTATAATCCATATTCACATGTTAATGATAAATACGAGTTTCTTTTTTCGTTTTCAAAACTTTATCCAACTTGCAATGCCAACTTATACACCTTTACACGAAGTCTCAATCAACTAGGCATTAATTATTTCAGCGCCAAAGACAAATTATTTTAAGCTAAGTGTTTAACCTTTAGTGCAATGTTCATCTGCATACCAAAAAACATTTGTTTGTTTTTTCCATGAAGAGGGGAAGTTATTTGTTTCTCTCTTCTCAAATGTGGATTAGGAACAGTTTATTATATAAAAGCACCACTCTATTATTCCATAGTCAACTACATGATCATAAGCGTGCAACATTGCTTTTGTTAAAGGTCTCTTGTGGATCTTGATTTGTACAACATTTACCTTCCATTGACAGCTGATGTCAGTGTCGTGGAGCTAAAAGCTTTCAGGAAAAATATCTATCGAATTTTCTTGGGTCTACTTTCGTCGATTATGAAATTATTATTAGCATTGAATAAAAAAAATATCTGCACAAAATATATTGTATTAAGAACAATTTATAAATAGATTTGTAAATTATAACTTATTAGTACTAAAGTGGTCTACAAACTTTAAAAAATTGACTATTCAATTATCAGTAAATAAATTACTTTATAAAAAAAAGTAAGAACAGTTTCGTTATCTAGGTATATATTAAGTTACCAAGAATTTCTAATTCATTTCTTTTGTCTTAACGATAAGATATCTAAATTTTACAGATGCATTGACAATTTTATATCTGCTTATTTAATTTTCATTCGTTTCAAAAATTACGAAAAATGATACAAAAGCATTTTTGCTTCGCCATCCGAACATGCAAATTTATCCTAAAAGCAGACTTTGACCAATTTCATTGAAAATCTCTACTTTTGTCTGATGAGTTTAGTGAACTTTTGATGAGCTATTTTCTATGACATTTGATACGAGAATCTTTATTCTTAGAATATAGCATATCATTACCTAGCCAGCTAGACTGCACTTTGCTACCACTATAACAATTTTGCACCCTTCTATTTCCCACGTTTCCTAATCTCTTCTATTTGTCATATTTCAAATGGAAGTTGATAATTTATGTTAAACATAAAAAAGTGGAAATGTGGTATATATCATAATGATAACACTTATAAAAAATCAAGGTGTGAGAAAAAATATTTTAAATATTTTAATTTTTTAATTTTAAATTATTATAATTATTAGATGATATGGCATTACAATTTTTATCATCAATTATGAAAAAAAGATAATTAATTAAAAAAATTAATTAAAGAATTTTTTTTATTTATAATTATCATCAATGTGGATATAATTTTACTTTCATGTACTGCTATACTTACGAATGGATTTAAAATTGTTCAGATAAAGATTTATTTTCCATTCCTGTTTAATAATATCTGGCACAAAAAATATTTATTTCTATTAGCTAAATATTGGTGTAACCAAATTTCAATAAAAAGACTTCAATAACCTGCAACGCACGTACACAAAATGCTAGTCAAACTAAAATGGACGGTTTATTATATCTAGATCTCTAAAATCATTATAAATTACAATCGTGAATATAAAAAAATGAAATACGGCCGTAACAAGTTTTTTTAATAAAAGAGGATGATACTTGATTAAATATTATTGATAGTCGTCACTAATCAGTTGTAGCAAATTAATCATCCAGATACGTAATTAATCATTGTCCTTGTGATTTCGCATTGAGTTTTATTTTTCGGTGTAAAAGGATTGAGGAAGATGTGTAAATCAACCCATCTATAATTAGGAAATGTCATTGAATCATCTTGCTAACCAAAAATAGTGGGTTGCATATTAGATAACTGGTCCCTTATTTTTTTGATAAATTGGTCCTTAAATATTTAAAGTACAAAATTGTCTGGTTGCCGTAAACTCATACCGTATTCATTTTCATTCCTTTTTATATTAGTTGTAGCTAAATACCTCCTATTTATTTTCCATGTTGGCGCTGAAAAAAGTTATTCATTTGTCTTGAGAATTTATTTTTGGCAACACTTTCTTCTAGGCGTCGCTAGAAGAGAAGGGATTTGTAAGATTATTTCAGTCGACTTTTAATGTGCATCCTATGGCGTCATCACAAATGGACAGATAAGATATATATGACATTACTCTTAATCTAAGCTGTTGCTAAACCAGTTTGTCTGGTGCAACTTGTCTCACATCAACGTTGGTAATGATAGTGACAGTGAAATTAAGTAAAATCACGAGTTGGATGTGCAGGAAATCATGTCAATGGATTACCGAATCAATCATCATTAAAAATCAACGTGGTAAATGGTATGGAATGTGGATCTCCTAAGTCCCAATAGAGTCATTTGAAAAATGGGTTTTTGGAGAAATTTTGGAGTTATTCCAGGAACTTATTGATAGTAATGTTATACTAGTGTAATTAATAGATTTGAAGATGAAAGTAGGAAATATTGAATAGATGGGATCAAATACTCTTGACTTGAACTTTGGTGGTGAAAATTTATATGGTTTGTTTGGATTCACCAAATTGCGTTATATAGTTGTTTCACCAAGTAGAAATTATATTGTATACTAGTGCACAGTGTGAGAATAATACAACGGTGTAGTATTAGTAAACTAAAGATCAAGAATATGGTCCCATCACTCATATCCGAGACTCTTTATTCGGTGTCTATTTTTAAGATTAATGAGGGTAATCAAGGAAGGAACCAGAATTTTGAGAAAGGGGGTGCTAATTTTACTTAGCCAGAACTGCAGTGGCAGTGGTGGCGGATTGACGTCGACATCGTTTAGGCGAGAAGAGAAGAGAAAATGAGAGTGAAGAGAGAAGAAGAAGAGAAGGTTTGCAGATGATGTAGTGATGAACCCGTGGATGTTATTTTACTGTTTTTGCCCTGGTCAATTAATTTTTTTTTTCAAGCCGTTTCACCCCACACTTCAAAAAAAAATTAAATCCTATGGCGAAACGACTAGGGTTAAAAAAAGAAGAAGGCTGAACAAAGATCATCTGCCATTGATGAACCCAGCAGTGCTGGATTAATCTGTTCAAACGGGACAGAGCCCCACCAGAGGGGGTGCTCCGGCACCCCTTGTCCCTTAGTAGCTTCGTCCCTGAGGGTAATAGATTGTATAGTTCCACGTTAGGAATATCATCCCGTCACTCATATCCAGGACCAAGATTGATTAATTAGTTACAGTTGGAAATCAAACTCCCGATGATTTAACGTTGAAGATTCATTTAGTATTGAAGACGATATCAATGTCAATATACCACAAGTCTATTGGTATTCATATCCGGGACTTTAAGAGATATAAGTCTAAGATCATATCGTGATACAATTAGTTGTGAGATCCGAGCGGAAAATATACTCTCCAATATCAGTTGATAATCATCATATCAATAACTGCTTGTGCCATTTTTAATGGTCCAACAATTGTGTGATTTTTCATGATCTTTAATTAAAAAGACTACTACTAATAGACTATTAGCCATATAGCTAGTTGCTTGCCGCCATCCAATATTGAATCATTTACAAAATTAAATGGAAGTCGATGTAGTGCGCGAAGTTTAGTCTCTTTATATATGCTTTCAAGTTGAACATAATTAATTAGTTGAAATGTCGAATGAGACTTTTTTTTCCCTCGTATCAAATCTTTGGGAACAGGAAAAGAATAAATGATGCTGCAACATAAATATTATTCTTTAATTTGTATATAATTAGTATCTGTGTAAAACAAGGTGCTTCTTTATGTTTTGAAATACAATTTTATTAAAAGTTCAACATTTGACCCTTTAGAAAAATTCTACTACTATGAAATATTTTAGGCTATTGTTCGATTTTGTCCCTATGGTTTTGAAAATCACATCTCCTTTCCCTAGCCATAATCTCTATCAGTTATGAATTCCTCGACAACATCATTAACCTTATCAAACAAATGGGATTAAGGCCACAAACGAGAGAGAGAATAATTTTTAAAACCGTAGAAATGAATTTGGCTATAATAACCTTAAACATACGGAACACCAGGGAATTCGCTGTTAAAAATAAAAACCTCCTCTTTTGTGGTTGTTCATTTTATAATGGATAAGGGCTTTTGGGAAATGCTGGCTTGTGGAGTTTCAATTTTATTGTTGGCTAGGGTCGTAAGAGTTTAAGGTCGACTAGACCCTAAACCTTGCATACAAACAATACCCTAAATCTGTAAATGCTTCGTATAATAAGCTTAATTTTGGTCTGATAAGTGTTTTTGTGTAAAAACTCAATTGTTGGAGTAATTTTCTTTTTCTCAAGCCTGGCATTTCCTCTCTTGGACTTACCTGTATTATCACTTGTATTTTTTTGTACGCAAACGAATGGATTTTCTTTCTTTTTTAAAACAATGTCATCCGTTAGTTGTTGTTTTGTTGAACCTTTCGATATGTCCAAATAATGAGGAAAAAAAGGCTTTTAAATGAAACGAATCAAGTGTCATCTAAAGATATAATACCAATTAAGTCAAAGTTTCATGTTTTGATTTTTGAACAGGTTGGACAAATTTAGACCTCCAATGCAATCTTCACCTTTAATCATTCTTTTACATTATATAATTTTCTACCGAATGGAATCCAGTCTTTTGAAATCAAGTGGGAATTATATAGACCAATAGAATCCACTAAATGGGAACATTTGACTGATCGATGACCATATCCAGTGGTGATGAAAACCCTACCTTATTAGGCTTATAATCTTTAATGGATGATGACAATTAATTTAATTCCTTTAATTAAGCATCAAATTGCTGTTCTACATGCATGATGTCAATATGCATGGGTGCTTGATACCTAGTGCTCAAACAAATCCATATATATTGATGTCATTAAGGCAAATCTCTCAATCTTTGTTTAACTAATTTCTTCTCTCTCTCTCTCTCTCTCTCACACACACACACACACACACACACATTGAATTGGACTTTATACACACCCATCACTCTATTTAAACGTATATTACACTAGGATTAAGTAAAACATCTTCATTCTTATGTAAGGTATTGAGAATTCTTAGTGATATCAGATTTACTTTTCGCGATGGATCGGATCGTACATAAACGTACGTACCACATCCTCGTCATATATATATGAATCAAATAATACTTTATAAACTTAATAATATTTCGTCATATTGGCTTTGTCTTCTTCATTTTTTAAAAAAAAAAAAAACTGGACATTACTTTGATATCTTTAATCAGTGACACCCCTTTTGCTTGATGCTTATGCAATTCTAAAGTACTATTCCAAGTAGTAAGTTAAATATCGTCTCTCTCTCTAAGTTTCTAACATCTAAATATCAATATTAGATAAATATTTGACTAATTTGAATTCGAATCAAATATAAACCTTGTAAGTAATTATACGAATATTAACCTATAATTTCTTGTTACGCTTCATGTCTCTGATTGAATCGGTAACATAATTTGTTTTTGCTCTGCATGCAAAATTTAGCAAACTATAATTAGAGTCCTCTCTCATAATCATTCACAATTTTAAATGTCAATTCCATTTTTTATATAATGGTAACTCTACATATATGATTATATCTTGCATAAACTTTCCCACCAATGTGTGTGATCTTGTGCATATGTTTAAAATTTAATAAATTTTTATATTAAGAAAATTAATTAAAAGAATAGAGAGTGGTTGATGTATTAATATAACAAATCTTTTATCATAATGCGAGTAAATGTTAATTTTGCACGCATTTATTTTTTGACATATAACATATTCGAAAATAAACAAAATTTATTCATTTTTTATGACCTTTACCATCATTTTAATTATAAATTCAGAGAAAGAAATAGAGCCAATTAGGAAGAGCAATTGTAAGTTCTTGTCAAATAGAAGAGCAAGAACTTTCCTAGGCATCCACAAAATAAATTAGGAAACGTGAATTCTTCAATAGCCAATTAAACTTGAGAGTTGAGATAGATCTTAATATTTGATTTAGACAAGGAATATATGCATATTGCCAGATGATTTGGAATAAAGAAGAAGTAATCAAGTTAGATTTTCTTTTCCTTTACAATTTGTTTTGTTTTTTCTTTCCCTTCTCTTTTCAGTGATAAAAGTTTAGAGCCAATCACAATAATGAATACAGAACATATAAAAACTTTGCTCTATTATTTTTACCGTAGCTAGCTGGTCCAAATAGCAAAGAATTTTGCCTTTTTTTCTCCCTCTATATGATTTGGACTCAACTATTTGATTAAGTATAATTAATATCGCACAGAAAATGCTCTGATCGAGCCAAATGAGCCACAATATATAATAGACAGAGACAACTTTGGTGAAGTCCCCAATAATGATGCCACAGTTTTGACTACCTGGGACCAACACTTGGGGCATAAGGAAATGGACATATCGGAACAATGACCACAATTTTTGGACTATCCTATGTCCTGTTTTGTTTTCTCCTATGTTTTTAATGTGACAATTAAGCTAAGTCCCTGCACTGCACTTAACGGCACATGATTAAGACACCTCCACCAATATTATTTCTATTTCTCCTCGGAAACCAAAAAACAAAAAAAAACATAAACGTCTCAAAGCCATCAAAACATAATCGTCTCAAAGCCAGGCCCGGCCTCGTCACACTATGATAGCTTAGACTCGTGGTGCACTTAAGATAAGCTTTGATGAGAAGGAATTGATGCATGTTTATGCATGGCATTGTCAATTTCATGCTCACAAATGGCTTCCCACAAGTGGCCATCAAGTAGGATCTGTCGTAGGTAAAGTTGGAAATTTCTGACACGATTATAAATTATATATTATTAGAATACAACATAATTGATATAAATTATATTTTTATTTCTTTGACAAAACACTATTTTTTTGTGTGTTTAACTCACATATATATAATAATTTATAATATAAAAATGACAATTACACGATTATGAACCACCAACTCAAATTGCAAGTGGTTTGAGTTTGTGCGGATGGGAAAGTGATGTGGTTTGGTTGATAGGGTGGGAGAGATTTGAGTGGGGTTTTTGGTTTCTATTTTTTAAAACCAAAATAATCGAATTTTTTTTATAAAAATGATCGATTAGTTTAACTAAGTTAACGGATAAATAATTCGGATCAGTCAGTTTAGTCCTTCTTAAAGTTCTCTTCGATCAATTCGATTTCTATTTCTAGTTTGATTTATTGAGTTTCAAAATTCGGTTCAATTATCGATCGAACCGACCACATGTTCAGTCTTAAATTACTTACAAATATTACTAAGATGAACACCGAAAAAACACGTTATTCTCTTTTGGAATTATATATGAATAGGGTTCATACAAGAACAATGATAGGTCAATCATCAAAATTGTCCCTGCATATATGAAAATATTTGATACTGATGTTTTTTATCGGGCCAAAAAGGTGCATATGAATTTAGCCACTTGTGGTTGTGGGATGAAGTGAGAGTTCTATTGCAACTTGTGAGTTGTGAACATATGCAGCAATTGACTAGCTACTTCGTAAAGATCCATGGAGAGAATTTTGATGAATATCTAGAGTTCGAATTCATATAAATCCAAAACAAATGGTCAACTTCGTCTTTAAGTTTCGATTTAGTTACTGAAGTTGACGTTTACAGCCAAGAAGCCGATCTTGCCGTTAATGGCTGAAAACATCTGTATATTATCAATTTTGAAATTAATTATTAGATTTTTTATAACTAGGAGAGAAAAAACTAGAAACCGGTCTCGACATAAAAGAGCTCAATTAAACTATGCTTGTTTGGTTCAAATTGTTTATCTCCAAAAAAAGTGAATTTTTAAGGAATATTCTTACTAAGATCCTCTTCAATATGGGATGTAAGAATTAAATTGATCTCACACTTATTTCATACCAAATATTAATTTTTTTAATACTTTCAAAGAAATTGTACTATTGAGTTCGGTTTTAATAATGATAAATGCAAAACATTCATGAAAGCAAAGTTGTAGACTTGTTGATATTTGACAACAAAGCACTTTAATAACAATCAATGCTCGTTAATGAATGAAAAATTGGTTTCTAAGCATGTAGACGTGTTGAAACAAGAAGCAAAAAATGCTAGACATTGATCTAAGCATGCAGATAATTCAGCAAGGCACGTAAATGAGTATCAACACACGCAAATGGGGTGTAACACAAGTTGTCGAATGATCTGAGCATTGTTGCATAAATGGATTAAAGATGCAAACTTTAATGAGAAGATCAACGCAAGTAGATAGGTAGCAACACAAGTTGACGAGCTTCAGATGACGACAAAGTTGAGACACTCCTTGAGATTTGAATTTGAATATTCCTCGTACAAGATGATGTCAGAATTAAATGAGTGAACTTTGAGAACGACAAACCACCTTATTGATTGTTAAAGCACTTTGATGAAAGTCTGGGCAGAACGACAAAACACCTTATTGATGAACAAAATGCGTTAATGAAAGTCGGGGTGAAATTTGATATTTTGGAACGAAGAAAAACGCACTCAAATCATGCCATAAAGCATGTAGATGACGATCAAAACACGTAGAAGAGTGACAAAGCATGTAGATGCTAATCCATTCAAGGCCGAAAAGACTGAAGTACACACAATGCACGTAGCACGGCTTACAACGCACGTAGAAGATCATGACGTCAATTAAATAAGAATTCTCTACTCCCTCACAACGGCTACTTCGAGGCTTCCAACGGCTATATTCTTACAAGTAGCTATAAATAGACGTCCTAAAGCATAAGGGAGAAGAGAGAGACCTTTGCTAAGACTTGCTATTTACTTTCTCTCTCATTTCTACCTTTCTAACTCAATCGACCTATTTACTTGCAATCTTATTTCTGAGTTGGTGTGAGCTTAAATTTGTTATAATCTTGGATTGATTGTGTATCAAGCACGGTTATTTGCTTGAGATAGATAGGTTTCTTTGTTGTGCCTTAGAAAAATAAGAGTGATTGCTAGTGAGCCTTGGAAAACTAGTGGGTAACGATTTTCTAGTTAAGCCCCGCAAAAATTAGAAGTTTAGTTTGCTTATTTTGTCCTAAAAACAAGTGGTTACAATTTTCTAGTTGAACCCTCAAAAACTAGGGATTCAGTTTTTTTTATTGAGCCTGCAAAAATAATTGTTGTAAACGGTTTTCCTCCACAGGAAGTGTGGAAGATAGTGGATCAAAATTCTCTAGTGGATCTAGAGAAATGAACGTAGATCAAGAAGGATCGAACCACTATAAATCAGATTTGTTCTCTATTCCCTTACTCTCTCTTATTTTCTTTGCATTTATATTTGATTTATATTGTTGTATGTGGATTGGATCTTTGGTTTTAAGTTGCTTCCGCATTTAACTTAATTTCGTTTTAAAAGAACTTTATTATTTGTTTTAGTTTGCAAAAGATTTTTCAACAAAATTTTTAACTTGCAAAAAAATTCACCCCCTCTTAGATTACCATTGTACATTGGGACCGAAACTTTCATGTATTTCTTTAGTGCACTTTCTTACTACAAAAAAACATAGTATTGATCAAAATGTTAGCTATTTTTTTAATAAAAAGAGAAACAAGTATATAAATAGCTTCATCCCTTAAAAATAAAAAAATATATATACATATTTGCATTTCAAATTATGCTATTAAAATCTTGTATTTGTTCAACTTAGTTGAGCTGACCTTATAGTTAGTGGGTCCTTTTCTTAATATTTGATTAAGTTACTTGAGACTATTTATAAAATAATCACTTAAGATTAGTTCAAGTGGTTAGGTGTGTGAGTTGTAAAATCAGACAGTGGTTGAACCAAGAATTTTTCGGAGATGAGTGGGGCGACAATTAATTAAGTTAATTTGATTTTTATATTCTTTTTCTCTTCAACCCAAAAATTGACTTCTATCACATAGATGGTCAAGAGTTTAATTAATTAAAAAACAATTAAGAAATTAATTTTAGTAAAGATTTAACTAGAAAATAACGTTATGTATTAGTTATTGGTTATCTTTCTACTCCCTTAGTCCTGAATTGATTGACCTATACTTTCTATTTTACCTGTCTAAAAGTATAGGTCTAGTTTTTTTAGTCATGTTTACCATTCATAAATGATTAACAATTTAATGATATTATCATATTTTTAATGCAATTTTACTCATCCAAACATATATTACTCAATAACTAAAAAACTTCATCTATAAATAAATAAACAAGGGTATATGTGAAAGACTAAAAATATAATTACTGCTTATAATTAATTTAATCGTATATTTTTTTAAAAAAAATTGTGTTTATTTAAATGGCCTTTCAAATTGGAACAGATTGAGTATTAGTTATTGTTGAATGATCCTTTTCGTGAAAATAAAAAAGCAAAAGTAGTCCATGATTAATCAACAATTACGTACGATGAATATGATGAGCGTGGAGCTTCAAACCTAAAATACCCAATACATGATAATCATATATTTAATGTTTTGTTTCTCGAATTTATTTCTGTTGTCAATTCTTTCCTTCCCTTTTGTGATGGTGGCGGCGCACATTGATAATTTCTTTTAACTTCCATTCATCTTCCGTTACTCTATCATACTAAAATCACTCTCTCTTCCTAACCGTTATTTTAGTATTCCACCACTATTGATTTTTATATTCATTTTCATATTCCTTAACCTCTCGATCTCCCTCTATATAAAGCCACCTTCTACTTCATAGTTTAATCAAAAAAGGAAAGAACACACACAGACACACATACAAACACTATCTCCATGGAAACACAACTAGATTGTCTATGGATTCTGGCTTTAGTTTCCAGAACCAAATCCATTACTTCCCAAAACATGGTTTTAATTCTTCTCCTAGTTTTCTTGGCCTGGCTCGGCCTGGTTCTCTGCCGCTGGTCATACCATGGGGGACCAGCCTGGGGCGGGTACTACAGAACCAATGGAGCGACCAAATACTAGCGTAAACTCATAATTCCAGGTCCTTCAGGGTTTCCGGTGATCGGAAGCATGAACTTAATGGCTGGTTTAGCTCACCACAAGCTAGCCACTGCTGCTAGTCTGTTCCAGGCTAAGAAACTCATGGCGTTTAGCATGGGAGAGACTAGGGTTATCATCACTAGCCACCCTGATGTTGACAAAGAAATACTCAATAGATCGGTTTTCGCGGACTGGCCTGTGAAAGAATCGGCCTATAGCTTGATGTTTAATAGAACTATCGGGTTCGCTCCGTACGGTACTTATTGGAGAACTCTCAGAAGAATTGCGGCGACACACATGTTTTCTCCGAAACAAATAAGCGCTACGGAGTCACATAGATCGGATATTGCTTCTCAAATGGCGTATCTGATTGCGTGTCATGATCATGGAACGGTCAGAGTAAGGGACATAGTGAAGCGAGCGTCGCTTAACAACATGATGTGCTCGGTTTTTGGTAAAAAATACCAACTGGGTTCGTTAGATAGTGAGAGTGAAGAGTTTAAAGGACTGGTTGAAGAAGGTTATGAGTTACTTGGAAAGCTCAATTGGTCCGATCATCTTCCTTGGCTTGCATGCTTAGACCTTCAGAAAATTCGGTGCAGATGTTCCAAGCTGGTTCCTAGAGTGAACCGGATCATTGAGGAACATAGGGAACAAAGCAATCAAAGAAGAAGCCATAATTTTGTGGATGTTTTGCTCTCCCTTCATGGACCAGACAAGCTATCAGGCCATGATATGGTTGCTGTTCTTTGGGTAAGCAACAACTTAACCAAAAAACACGTTTTTTTTTCATATATAGGCACGTAGTTCTCTGTTCCTAATTACCAAAGGCAAACAAGAAACAAAAAGTATGGTTTAATTATTTATTGATATTAAATATTTAAAATATAAATAACTATAGTTTGTGAGTACCGATATCAAAATAATATGTAGATTCTCATCAGTTTAGAGTACATATATTTAAATCCCATTTCGTTCTTGGTAACGAAGATTTAACTCATAATTTTAACATATTAATATTAAAGATGACTTCAGACTACATGAGAACTTAATTATAATTTTTAATCATTCGATTAATATAATCTTAATCTTCTTAATATGTTGTTTATTGCAGGAAATGGTTTTTAGGAGAACCGACACCGTGGCTGTATTAATAGAGTGGATACTAGCAGGAATGGTACTCCACCCAGAAGTCCAATCCAAAGTGCATGAAGAACTCGATCAAGTCGTGGGAAGATCACCGCCGTTGATGGAATCAGACATCCAATCAACGGTATATTTGCAAGCAATTATCAAAGAAAGCTTGAGGCTCCACCCACCGGGCCCACTTGACCATCACAGACACGACAGTTGATGGCTTTGACGTGCCAGGTGGGACCACAGCTATGGTTAACATGTGGGCCATAACAAGGGACCCGCAAATTTGGGAGAACCCACTTAAATTCATGCCATAGAGGTTTTTGTCCAAAGAAAAAATATTCGTTGACCTTGACTTTTCTGTTCTAGGGTCTGACTTGAGGCTTGCTCCATTTGGGTCGGTCGGGTCGGAGGACTTGCCCGCGAAGCCGTTGGGTCTCGCAACGGTGTCGTTTTGGGTGGGGACTTTGTTGCGTGAGTTTGAGTGGGTGCAAGTGGATCATGACCTGGTGGATCTCTCTGAAGTGCTAAAGCTTTCTTGTGAAATGGCAAATCCACTTGTAGCTAGAGTGAATCCGAGGAGAAATTTCACTCAAATTTTTTTGTCAGCAAAAAAGAGAGTTAGGGGCTACTAGTAGTGGCTTATTCTTACTGGACGTGACCATGCAGACAAATACTTCCCCGTGGAATGTTACTTTACTCGGTAGTGACCGAGGGAGACTGACCACGACACTGGTTAAGAGCTGACATTAGCCTATTGGTGCGGAGATATCTAAGGCCAACCGAAGAGACAGGTGTGTCTCGAACCCGGATGAGAGGCACTGGAATAGTGCTTCGTTCCACCAGACCACTTCCCATGATGTAATTTCACTCAAATTTAGGTGAAGAGTGGGGGAGTCTAATTGTCTATATGTGTGGTTTGGTTATTTGGAGGGAAAAAAAGGAGGGTTTGATGAGCATGTATCAATGTGTATATGAAGATCACGAGTTGGGGTTTGGTATTATCTTGTATTATAGTTTAATTATCAAGAATTAATTAGTTAACTTTATTGTGGCTTCACTGTATTTGTTGCTTTAGTATTTTGAAAATTATCACTTAATATTAAACTCTTAACCCTGGTTGTTAGTTAGTGCATGGTAGAAATACAATTTCATAGGATGTGTTAAAATTAGACATACATATTTGATTAGAAGAAATTTAAAAGTTAAAAGAAACATGTACTTTCATTGACTACTTTAATTCTTTAATTTTTTTTAAAAATTACTTACTGAAAAAGAGTCAGTGAATTTTTTTTTAGTTAATTTTAATACTATAAAACCAAAACACCTCTTTATGAAAATAAAAGCAAAAAACCGTACATTTTACACTGCCTTAGCCATATAATACAAAGAAAAAGAACTTGAGATTTTTGTCCAAGGTGCACATTCTTGTCTAGAGGTTATTTCATTTACTTTTTGTTTTAGTATGATATTTACCCTATGTGTTGGATGTTTTATTCTTAATTTGAAGTAGCAAAATAAACATTTTATTTATTGAAAACTTATTTTAATTAATTCAAAATCATTTTAGTTATTTTTTCCTGTAAAAGTGAAGTCATTCAAGTTGATAATGGGAGTATTCTTGTACTTTTGAAACTACTTCCTAGAAAATTGTCATTTCATCCAATGAATTTTAATTAAGGAAGTTGAAATAGTTCATTGAAATTAGAAAGTGAATAAAAAAAAAATTCAATTTTTACAATAAGAAAGTTTTCTATTAATATATGTTTTCTAGAATTAACTCTCTTATAGGTTTAACATCAGGGGTTAAATCTAACGATAATTAATTAATGTTTACAGTTGAACTTTAAAAAATATAGGGAGAAATAAAAACTTACTTTGAAATTTAATCTACCTCCTACCTTTTAAAACAAAAAAAAAACTTTCTTATAGGTTCAACTATAAAATCAAACAAGAAATTAACCGTTTAGCATAGAGACAATTGTTAAAGTCAAATTTCTCGCATTGTTTATACTTATTATAATTTATTAACGATTCTTTATAAAATGCATTTTAGAATTGAGTTAAACTATTAAAGTTCCCTTGGTGCAATATTAAGCCTTCATTCGCAAGTGTCTCACATATAGGATGTCTTCAATCCAAAAAACAACTATGTTGGTCAAAAAGAACTATAAAAAAAATATTGGTCAAAAAGATTGGATTAATCTATTATTTCTAAATTTTGACGCCAACACTGGCGGAAACCTTTTTGTGCAGCGGTGCACGGACTGGTTGGATTAACTTTTGGCTCGTATAATTTGTCTCTTGCAGCAATTGATCTCTTTCATGGATCACATTCTCATGATAATCCATTTTCTTTCATGTATAAATCCTATGACGTTCCAGTTAAAAAAAAAAAATCCTATGACGTTGTTCAAATATTTCACTCATTTTATATCTCAAAACACTTAAGAATTTTATGTGTAAATATTTACCAACTATGCTACTTCATTTCCACAAAATCTCAAACTTTGGATCCATTGAACCTAAACTCAATCGTGAGCAAACAAACTCAGAAGCATTTTTTTATGATAAAAAAGGAAATCGGAGGCGACTAGTAAAAGTATACTCCTGTTAGGCGTTATCATGCAGACATTATCTTTCCACTACGGCATGTTCTTGAGAGTCATAACTGACACCGGCAGCGGATTTGAGCTCGTGCACTAGTGCGATCACCATAACACCTTAGTGAGGCAAACAGCTGGGGGACAATTGGCTCTATTGCGCGATACGAGTCCACAACAACTAGGGCTACCTAGTTTTGACACCGCTCCTGTCACGACCAATTCCTAGGATCATGACCGACGTACGAGGTGAACCGTCTATGGGAGTCCGGCCCATCCCGCACAAGCCTCCATAGTACAGAACTTTTACCCAAATATCATATTTAAAGAAATATGAAAAACAAATAAAAGTATAATATTTGTTTATTAAAAAAATAAAACATATATAATATTAAGTGCGGAAATTATTTCAAATTAAAACATTTGAAATGTCAGAAACAATAATAGAAACATAAACACATCCCACAGGAATCCGGTGTGGAGCATCTAACAAATCATACAAATGAGTTAGGTCAAAATGACACTGACTGCAACATCAGAATCTCTCACTGAGCATCAAAAGCCAATGAACATAATTCCTCAGAGTCACCTGCAAGATGATAATAACAGAGACAAAACAAACAAAGAAAAATGG
>CAODLS012744835.1:0-29285 GCA_948243855.1 Flueggea neowawraea
CCATGTGTGTGATTTATTTTATGATAATGTATCATATAATTAAAAGCTCAATAGCATTAAGAAACCCATGATGAATTTCGGCCAAACCTAATGTGATTAGAGCATGGAAATTTCGGTGCAAGCCTTAAAAATAGGAGGGAGAAATTCAGCCTTCTCTTCCTATTTTTTAGGGATCACAATCCTTGTGTGACAAGGAGAAAATTCGGCATATGTATTGATTAATTAGGAGTCCATAACTAATTAAAAGTTTTAATTCTTGTATGAAAAGGAAAATAAAACCCCAATTAGTATGTAACTTAATTAATTAGGAATACTTATTCTTGTAGGACAAGAAATACAAAACATAGTATGACTAGGAATGAATTCGTCTCACTTCTTGCACAAAGGGCAAAACTGAATCCTAGTAGGGCAAGGAGAAGGGGAATTTCGGTTCAAATGTGCTGCCTATCTAGGTTATCTCATGTGCCTATAAATAGACTTGCACCCCTTGCCATTTATTCATCCATTGCCGAATTTGTGTGCCACAATTTAAAGAGAGAAAATTTATTTTGTGAGCTTTAGAATAGTGATTCTAAAAGGTGCTAGTACACTACAATCATTCCAAGGTAAGTTCATTCATGTGGATACCTGTAGCCATGTTCGCGGAAAAGTAACGTGATTCCCAAAAAGTGATTCGGGTTTTTGGTGCTTTGAGCTACATCAATGTTTCACACAACCGATCGATCGAGCCTTGGTGCAAGGTAAATCATCAAACCCTAATTATATATGTTCATATGCATGAGTCATTGGGGGACTTCAAAGCATTACATTTTTGTTATTTCCACTGCCATGAATGCTTCTGAATGTCATAATAGAGCTGCGAATTCCAACACAGTGAATGACTGGTCTCCTTGGAAACCAACAAAGCTGGAACAGACAATACACAAACAACTCAGACATGGTATTGTGGTTGTACCGAAATACGTGCAAGTGCATATGCAAACCCAAACACTCCAACAAACCCCAAAAATTTATTTTGGCCCAAAGTCTAACATGATAATCCACTTATTACACCTCAACATAAAATTACAGTTCTGTCCCTTAACTTTAGAAAATCACAATTTAGTCCCTGACACCTCAAAAAATTATAACCTAGTCCCCAAACTTTTCACAATTTATAATTTAGTCCTCTAAGTATTTTAAATATACAATTTAATTCTCCAAATTTCTAAAATTACAAATCTTCCACCCAAGTTATCAAAATTACAATTCTGTCCCTGAATGTAAAACATCAGATTTGGTACTCCATTTAGCAGAATTATGTAAAGTTTCATTTTTTGTTCTTTCGTTAAAAAAACTACACCAAATGGTCCGGATTCCCGAACCAAGCATAACCGAATGTTTTCAACCATTCCAATCTATCATCATTTCCGCTCAAAACCATGTCAAACCGTCTAAAATCGCCCCTAACAATTTGGATTGAATTACCCTTTCATGAAAAACCATCCAATCTTCCATTTTTAACTCATTTTCGTGTTTCTCATACCTTCCTCAAGTTAAAACAAACAAAAATCCATAAAAACCATCCATAAAAACCATGAAAATGAAATCAAAAATTGAACAAAAGTAAATTTTTTACAACATGGTTTACAACAAAAAAAGACGAGAGAGAGAGAAATCACCTTGTATTCTTGCCAAGCCGAAGAGAAAGCAAAGAGGAAGAGAGAGGATTGATCGAGAGAGAGAATCAAAAGAGAGAGAGAGTCAATTTTTTTTCTGGGTTTGAAGCACAATCATGAATGAAAGAAACGAAGGAAGAAGGAAGAAGAAAATATGGGTTTTTAAAGCAAAACGACACCGTTTCATTTTATCCAAACGGTGCGTTTTGGTCAGAACAAAATGGTGTCGTTCAGAGACACGAACGACAGCATACAGACACAAATGACAGTGAACAAAATGACGTGTCGTTTGAACGCGTGCACGGACGACTTGTCGCCTAATTCAGAAGAAAACGACTTGTTGTTTCATGATAAACAAAAATGACCAGTAGCTCAGTTCCTAATTTATTTTCTCAAAATTTCTTTGTTTTTCCAATTCCAACTAGTTTTTACTCAATTTAACACCTGAATACACTTCAACAAATGATTAACATAAAAAAAATTTAACACTCCAAAATATCATTAATTATTTAATTAATATTTCAAATTAAAATTAATCCTTCAAAAATAATTAATTTGAAAAAAAATCAAAGGAAAATTACAAGAATAATTAGTCAAAAAAATCAAGATATTGCATTAGCCTCTAAAGCCAAAGATGTAAGTAGTGATGAAGTAGAGGATGAAAATTATGAAGAGGATGAAGAACTTGCTCTCTATGCAAAGAACACAAGGAGATACAAATCTTTATTGCAAAGAAGGAAGATGGATATGAAGAAGGGAACTATAGATGACTACAAGAAGAGATCCTCCTCCAACAGGAAGAAAAATTATGATTCTTGCTACAAATGTGGCAAACTGGGTCATTATGGTAAATATTGTAGAGTTTCCACTTATAGGCCACATTATGAGAGGAGCAAGAAGAAAGAGGTTCTTGTTGCTACATGGAGTGATGAGGAGGATGGTGATGAGGTCAAGTGATGAGGAGGATAATGTGGTAAACACTTCTTCTCATAAAGAACTTGTTGATGCATTTGAATCATTGAACCATGATTATGAAGAAATGTTTAAACTTAATAAGGTTTTGAAAAAGAAGAACAAATCTTTAGAAATTGAGAATGAGGCTTATTAGGAAGGATTAATGATGCTTCTATTGATCACTCGTCTTGCTTAAATTAACAACGAAAATTGAAAGTTGAAATTATTAGAATTCGAAAAGAATTTTCATATGTTGTAAACAAATTTTCACGAGGCAATGAAAAGTTTGAAAAATTGCGTTCATTACAAATATTTTCTTTGTCCAAACATGGTTTAGTTTGTGATCCTTTTGATAGAGAATCATCTTTGTTAAACAAGTTTGTAAACAAAAATGAAAATAATTCTTTGAACTTAAGATTGCCTAAATGTACTAGATGTTTGAAAGTTGGACATAGTGCATATTCTTGTTTAAGTTTGAGAAGGACTATAAAGGTGAAGAATATGTGGATTCCTAAAGGAACCAGTCTTCCAAACTTGGTCCATGTGACTAACTCAAAAGGACCCAAAGTTGATTGGGGACCATTGAAATCAACCAAAATTGCTTTTGTTGGTGCAACTTAAGAATAAGTATCTTCAAGCATCTGGTACATAGATAGTGGATGCTCAAGACATATGAGTGGATACAAAAGCTTATTTGTTAAAGTTAAAATGAAAAATCATGGACATGTTGCATTTGGTGACAACAACAAAGGTAAAATCATTGGTATTGGTGAAGTGGGTAAGGAACCTTTAGCAACCATTGGCAATGTTTATTTAGTCGATGGATTGCAATATAACTTGCTTAGTGTTTCACAACTTTGTGATATGGATTATGATGTTAGATTTAAATCATCGCATTGCAAGGTTTTAAAAGAAGATAAAATTGCATTTGTTGGCTTTAGACATGGAAATACTTTTATTGTAAACTAACATGATGCATCTTCGTTCAATGAAAAATGTTTAATGTCTTTAGACGAAAATGCATTTCATGGCGTTGAAGATTAGGTCATGCACCATTGCCTTTAATTTCAAAACTTGCTAAACATGATATAGTCAGAGGTTTACCAAAATTGCATTTTTAAAATGAGCATATGTGTGAACCATGCATTATAAGTAAATATGCTAAAGATTCGTTTAAACCAAAGAAAGAGATTTCTACATGTAGGGTGTTAGAACTTGTGCTTATGGATTTGATTGGATTATCTAGACATGTTAGCTTAGGTGGCAAATGATATACTTTGGTTACTGTTGATGATTTCTCAATATTTACATGGGTTAGATTCCTCGCAAATAAAAGTGATACCTTTAATGAGTTTGCTAAGTGGTGCAGGTTGGTTAGAAATGAAAATAACATATCTATCATTGCCATTAGAACTAATCATGGAGGAGAATTTGAGTCCAAACCATTTGAAAATTAGTGTGACAAGTATGGCATTGAGCATCATTTTTTTGCACCAAGAACTCCACAACAAAATGGTGTGGTGTAGAGGAAGAATAAGACTTTGCAAGAGATGATGAGTTTAACAATGCTAAACGAATATGAATATTTTTGGGCTGAGGCTATGAACACCATTTGCTACATCATCAATCGAGTTCATCTAAGAAGGGACAAAATGAAAACTCCTTATGAAATATGGAAAAGTAAGAAATCTAACATTTCTTATTTTCATCCATTTAGTTGTAAAGTATTTATATTGAATAGTCGGAAAGATAACTTAGGAAAAATTGATGCTAAATTGGATGTAGTAATTTTCCTAGGTTAATCCATTAATATCAAAGCTTATAGGTTGTTTAATTCTAGAACTAAATTAGTAGAGGAGTCTATTCATGTTAAATTTGATGATATGATCTAACGCCCGAGAAAGGATGTTGTTGATGATGATTTAAGTATCTTGAAAAAGAGTGATGATCATGGTTTTCGAAAAGGCATGGAGTAGCTAAACATTAACGAGGAATCATAAAAAATAAAGAAACTTCTACTTCACTTTCAAAAGTTTGGACAAGAGTAAAAGATCATCCAGTGGAGCAAGTAATTAGAGACATTGGAGAAAAAGGTTAAGATAAGAAGAGCTTTGAATGAGTTTCAAAGCAATTTTGTATACATCTCCATTGTTGAATCAAAGAAGACACAATAAGCTCTAGAATATGAAAGTTGGGTTCAAGCTATGCAAGAATAACTCAACCAATTAAAGAGAAATAATGTGTGGGAGTTGGTTTTGACACCTAATGGAAAGACAATCATTGGAACTAAATGGGTGCATAGGATAAAATTTGATGAGAATGGAAAACCGATGAAGAACAAGTCAAGGTTAGTATCTTAAGGTTTCAACCAAGAGGAAGGACTTGACCATGAAGAAACTTTTGCTTCAGTTGCAAGGCTAGAAACAATTAGATTCCTATGTGCTTTTGGCTCACACAAGAAAATTAAGCTCTTTCAAATAATGTGAAGAGTGCTTTCCTCAATAGGTATATTCAAGAACAACTGTATGTAAGGAAACCTCTGAGTTTTGAAGACCATGAACATCCCAACTATGTCTTCAAGGTCAACAAAGCACTTTATGGGTTGAAACAAACACCAAGGGCTTGGTATGAGAGGTTAAGTACTTTCCTTATTTAAAATTGTTATGTACGGGGCCATGTTGATAATACTTTCATTATTAAGAAAAAATAATGATGACATGCTTATTTGCCAAATATACGTAGATGATATAATATTTGGTGCTATTAATCCTTCTATGTGCAAAGATTTTTGTGATCTTATGAAGGGTGAATTTGAACATAGCATGACGGGGGAGCTTACTTTCTTCATTGAATTTCAAATCAAACAACTTGTAGACAGCATTTTCATTCATCAATCAAAATACACCAATGAGTTGTTGAAAAAGTTCAAAATGAATGGAAGCAAAGAAGTGTCAACTCCAATATCATCAACAATAAAACTCGATAAAGATGAGGAAGGAAAACTGGTGGATCAAAAGCTTTATAGAGGTATGATCAGATCCCTACTTTACTTAACCACCTTTAGACCCGATATTATGTTTGCTACTTATCTATGTGCTTATTTTCAATCAAAGCCTAAGGAATCACTCTTGATTCCACGCAAAAGAATTTTTTGCTATTTGACTAGCACTATTGGTTTTGATTTATGGTATCTATCATGTTTAGACTTTAACTTTATTGCATATAGTGATGTCGATTTAGGTCGTTGCAAATTGGATGGAAAAAACACGAGTGGTACATGTCATTTCTTAGGTGCATGTTTAATCTCTTGGGCAAGCAAGAAGCAAACAAGTGCTACTACTTCCATGCCAGAATCTGAATATTGGTCTGCAAGAAGCTCTTGTGCTCAAGTTTTATGGATAGAAAATCAATTGCTTGACTATGGTATTGTTATTACGAATGTTTCTATCTTTTGTGTCAACATAAGTGCAATAAATTTGAGCTAAAATCCTATTTTGCATAGTAGAACAAAAATATATAGAAATTAGACATCATTTTTCACGTGATCATGTGGAAAAAGGTGACATTTGTTTGAAATTCATGAGAACAAATGACCATTTGGCCGACATTTTTACAAAACCTTTAATGAAGAAAGTTTCAATTCAATTCAATTTCGCTTTGGCATGTGTAATGTGAATGATTTGTGATTGTATTATGTGTTTAATTATATACTTTACTTTATGCATACATTTGCATTCATTTACAATAATATGATCCATAAATGTCTATGGTTATATCCTTTGTGTGGTGGACAAGTGTTGGTAGTGGAATATTGAAGAAAATTAAAGAATTGCTTTGTTTTTATGGTTTACTCCAGTAAGGGTATGCATTTCGCGAGTAATCGGCAAGAACTGGTGTTAGTGAATTGCTTGGCTATAGAAATGTGATTTACAAGGATTTAGTTGCTGAATTTTATGCCAATATGGAATCGGTTTGGAGGCCTAGTAATGAGGGTATTGTTCTTAAAACTCGGGTTTGTTATAAGAATATTCTCATCTCACAACGAAGGCTTTGTCAGTTGTTTAATATTAGATAAGGTAAAATCATTACTACCGGGTTGACTCAAGTTGATGATGTTCAACAAGATGAGTAAATTAATGAAGATAGTGATGGTAGTGATAGTGATGTGCCAGTTGAAATAGGAGAAGAATTCCAATTGGAACAAGCCTGCAAGTTTTTAAAAAGAAATGTAGTGGTGGTTAAAGTTGGGAGATTAGTCAAACTTGATGCTACCGACCTTCCGGGAAATTTGAGAACGATCCACTATGTGGTGAACCAAAGCATTACACCGAGGCAAGATTCTCAAAACTACATCTCCAAACTGACACGGAAATTCTTTGGCATGTTCTCAAACAACATCACATCACCTTTCAAGCCTTGATCATCAAGTGGATGAAGTACAAATCGAAGTAATTCTACAAGAAATCTTATGAGAAAGGCAAAAAGAACGAAGGCTTTCCATATGGGGTACTCATCATTAGAATCCTTTAAGAAAATGGGATTGATCTTTTGAGAGAAGAATTTTAAGAAGTGCCTTACTCTTGGTTTTTCACCAAAACAAATTTGGGCAACACTATAATGATCAAGACTCTAAATCAAGGTTGGATATTTGGAGCACATGTTAGGTTGGAGATGGATCAACTAGCTTTTGCATTGGATAGAGGTCGTATCCCAACTCCTATTGTTCATACTAGTGGTAGTTCCCGAGGTGGAAGAAAGGGTGCAAGTGGAGCTATTTTTTCTCGCAACACGGTTAGTTTTGAAGAATTTCGAAGACTTAAAGCTAAGGTTGACAAGGTTGATAGCAAGATGGACAAGTTATTGGGCATTGTTAGTGACATTTAGACTTGGATGAAGGAAGCTCGATGCACTAATAATGATGTTATGTCTTCTACTTGTGCACCTCCTCCACCACCGGCTCCATGATTTAGCCTTGACTTCTAGGATCGTCATCTCTTGCATTTTCATATATTTTGCATTATTATGTGAACTTCATATTATTTGGAAAATTTGTATGCCTATTTGACTATTCTAACTTCATTGGTTTATATTTTTTGGCTAATTTGTAAGCCTATGTATGAATCTTTGATGAATGTTGTCTTCCATTTAAATTGGCCTTACATTGCTTTGATGTTCTATGTTGCCTTAATGATTTATGTTTCTTTTTATCCCTTTTGTGTTGATGACAAAAAGGGGGAGAAAAATGGATGTTTGTCATTAAGTTTGATGATTATAGTTGGATGATTGTTTGGATGTTTGTATTGAAAAAAAAATGGATTGCTTGATGATTTTTAATGATGCTTGAAAAATGCCTAAATTGTTACTAAATTATTCTTGACTATCTTAAACGGTAAAGGGTGTAGATGTTTGCTTGAAAATTGATAAGGTATAGATGTTTTATTGAGGGTTAGTTATATTGAGCTATTGTGTTTATGGACTAACTTATATGACAAGGTCAAAAACCTTGAACAAATTTTAAAACATATTGTTTTTAATAGATGCACAAACTAAGGTGGAGTATCAAACTTTTCTATATTTTGTCATCATTAAAAAGGGGGAGATTGTGGAACCAATAGTGGTTAGCATTTAAGTCCCTTCACGTTTTGATGATGTACAAAATGGTGTTTGATACTTAGGTGATTTTTCCAATTCGTCAAGTCATCACTTGAGTAACACAGTGACCCACTCGAGTAAATTTTTTGCCCAAGAAATTTCACATGAGTAGGCCCCTAGATCACTCGAGTAACTGGCTACGTGAAGCTTCTTGTTGAAGATCCTCACTCGAGTAATCTGTATGCTATATCACTCGAGTAATCTGTATGCTATATCACTCGAGCAACTAATATCATCACTCGAGTAAACAGAGTTTCATAAACGAATTGTTGGAATTGGTAACTAAGTTTATGAAATTCACAAGCAAAAACATGGCAGTGGAAACAACAAAGCTTTTACATCTAGAATTCCACCATGGAAACATGCATATCGACATACACGATTAGGGTCAACAATTTTACCTTAAATATTGCTTTTATGGATTCAACTGAATGACAATGTTGGTGTAGCTTTTAGTAAAAACTCAAAAACCTTTGTACCTACGTTACCTATGCGCGAACGTGACCAATGGTATCCACACAAACGAACTCGGTTGAATTGGTTTAGTGTACTAGCACCAAAAATCGCTATTCTCGCTTTCACAGAATTTTCTGTCTTTTATTTGTTCACTAACATATTCGACAACGGCATAAAAGGTGGTAGAAATTCGGCGAAGCCCTATTTATATAATATGGAAACCCTAGTTTAGATGTACTAGGTTCCTCTTACTTGTCGTATAATCATATGAAGTCCTTACTTCATTGGGAGTCCTAATTAACATACACTAGCTTAATTAAGACCTAATCAACCTTTGACCTAGTCAATATTTAGTGTGCCAAATTTCTAAGCTAAAAAGGATTATATTTTACTTATTCTTCTCCTACAATGACTCCTTTTCTAATTAGGTGTTTTAATTAACTTGATTAAATAAGACTTAGTCAACCTTTGACCTCGTCAACCTAACATAGCCGAATTTTCTCCTATAAAATAGGGAGTGTGTCGAATTTCTTAATGGATTATTTAATGTCATTACGGTTTTAATTACATGATACATTATCATTAAATAAATCACTCCCTTATTAATATATATGGGCCTAAATTATGTCATGCATAATAATATGCCCAAAACATTATAGGAAGTAATTTATATTAAAAGCACATTACATTAATGGATAATATCTCATATTAAATTTATGACATAAATCATAAAACCCTAAATTATTAATGATTAATAAAATTAATCATCATGATAATTTAATTACCATGAGAGAATTTTTGTGAACTAATTCAATTTGTTCTTGTGTGTGACCCAATCGGCCACTCAAAATTGGCAATGGGCCTTGTCACAAAACTTGGGCCCAAAGTTTATAAGTGGTATCCATTAATACATTATAGCAACCCAAAATCAAATGGCATCAGTGATCCGAGTTAATCTTTCACAGTTTGATATTTAGTCCTTTTGTTTCATGATATCTACATTAAGCATAAGATATGGTTACATGTCAACCTTATATTGCTTAATGTGTTTCTTGTTATCAAGTAGATTGATATATAAATGACATTGATAAACTCTTTCTCAAATTCTTTTGAGTATGCATACATCTCATCAATCCTACTCATCAAGTGGCTTACAAATATCACTCTTCATAAGAGGAATAAAATCATCACTCTCACTATCACTCCTCTACAAGATTCATGACATATCCAATCATAGCCTTTATTGTTACCCTATTATGCATAACGTTTGATTAAGTCAAAACATGTGATTCCTCATGTACGATTCGATAGTGAGTTTTAGTCTGATGACTCAAACATCACCATTGTCTGAAAGCTGCTTGTGACAAAGATCCATGAAGTTTTTTCATAGTGGGTCAGTCCAATACATGTTCCCTAACATGTATCTATGCTCTAAGCGATATCTCATATCCATAATCAATAAAACGTCATAATCCACTTAGCAACATACTAATCTTGGTTTGCTATCATACCCATGATAACAATCGATCAAGGACATTTAGAATAGTATTCCTTTGACCTTAGGGTTTTACTATCAGGTCAAACTTGATGACATAAGGAAGAATAAACCATTCATAGAAGTTTTATCTTCATAAAACATAGTATAATATTTCATAGTTATGAAATGAAATGCCACCTTAGTACTTGATAAATCGAATGACAATGTACATAAGTGGTTGGAATAGGGCAATAAAACTAATAGTCTCCCACTTGCACTAGTCCCAATCAAGAGTGAACCAAATACCTAAAGACCTGATGTGTCTTTCAAATTTCGATTCTATGAGACCTTTTTGTCAAAGGATCCGCTACATTTTCATTGGTGTCAACTATGCATATCTTGACATCTCCTCTTTCAACTATCTCTATGATGAGGTGAAATTGCCTAAGTATGTGTTTGGTTATTTGATGTGATATGAGATCTTTTGGCTTAAGCAATGACCCCATTGTTATCACAATACAAATCTACTAGTTTTATGATGCTTGGGACGACATCCAAACCAGTAATGAACTTCTTGAGCCAAACAACTTCCTTCGTAGCGTCCGACGCAACTATGTACTCAGACTCTGTAGTAGAATCGACCATTCGTTTCTTGGAATTCATCATGCTAAACCCTTTTAGCACTTTATCAATGTACACCTAAGTCTTTTATTGAGAAACACTTTCTTAATCAAGTGTTGATACTCCACAAGGTTGGAACATTGTTTTCAATGATTAAGATATCATCAAAATATAATGCTAAGAACACTACCACACTCCCACTAACCTTCTTGTATAGAAAATGCTCATCTTCATTCTTGACGAATCCAAAATCTTTCATCGCTTAACCAAAATTAAGATTCCAACTTCGGGATGTTTGCTTCAACCTATAAATGGATCTTTAAAGCTTACATACCTCCTAGGATTCTTATGATCAACAAAACCCTCAGGTTGTGTCATGTACACATCCTTGAGGAGGTTTCCATTTGGGAAAGCAGTTTTGACATCCATTCATCATATCTCATAGTCATAACATTATGCTATTGGAAGAATAATCCTTGTGGATTTGAGCATCACGACTGGTGAGAAGGTTTCATCATGGTCAATACCATGAGTTTGTCTAAAAAATTTTTCAACAAGTCTTGATTTGAAGATCCCATGGGCTTTAAACTTGTAAATCCATTTGCAATCAATGATCTTGGCCCGATCAGATGGATCCACCAAGTTTGAAACTTGTTTATCATGCATAGATTGCATTTCTAATTTCATGGCTTCATGTCATCTCATAGAATTCGGATCCACAATTGCCTCTTGATAGGTTGTAGGCACATTACGATCTATAAGAACAATTCATTTATCGTCAGTTATGAGAAATATTTATCTCTCAAGCTCGTGGTGTCTCCTGCCATATCTTATTGGGCCTTGTGTTATAGATTCAGACTCCACAATATCTTGTGAGTCATTCTGAATCTTTGTCCTATCTCCAACGGTTATTTGAGGTTCTTTTATTTCTTCCAGAAGTACTTTACTCCCACTATTTCCTTTGGAAATGAATTGCCTTTCCAAAAAGACATCGTTTGGAGCAATAAACACATTATTCTCTGAATGATTATAAAAGTAGTATCCTCTTGTTTCCTTTGGATACCCCGTAAATATATACTTTTCAAATCTATGTGCTAACTTTTCTGAAACTTGATGTTTAACTAAAGCTTGACATCCCCAAATATTTAGAAAATATATTATGGGCTTTTTCCCACTCCATATCTCCTATGTGTCTTTCCACCGCTTTAGATAGGATTCAGTTAAGTATGAAAGCAGAAGTTTATAAAGCAACGCCCCGAAACGACCGTGGAAGATCCATTTGACTCATCATTGATCGAACCATATCCAATAGAGCTTGATTTATGCTTTCGGACAAGCCATTCCATTGAGGGGTTCCAAGAGAAGTAAGCTGTGAGATAATCCCACAATCCTTAAGATGATCACCAAACTCTTTGCTTAAATATTCTCCACTACGATTGCATCAAAGTGCTCTGATATTCTGGCTAAATTGATTTTGTACTTCACTCTTAAATTCCTTGACCTTTTTGAAGGATTTCAATTTATGTCTCATAAGATAGACAAATCCATACCTACTGAAATTATCACCAAAAACTGATTCAGTATAAATAACCTCCTATAGTACTTGTACTAAAAGGTCTGCATACATCAATATGTATTAGTCCTAATAGATCATTGGCCCTTTCACCATTGTGTGTAAAAGGACTCTTGGTAATTTTTCCTAACAAACAAGATTCGCATATATCAAATGATTTGAAATCAAATGAATCGAGTAATCCATCTTTATGGAGTTTTGAGATGTGTTTCTCACTTGCATGGCCCAAACGACAATGCCAAAAGTAGGTTTGGTTTAAATCATTTTATTTTAACCTTTTATTAACGTTATAGATTGGCTTTTTTTTTCAAGTTTAAAACGTAGAGACCAAATGACGAGGTTGTAGCACCATAACATATGTCTCCATTATAGATGAAAAGATTATTATTCTTAATAATAAAATGAAAACCATCATTGCCTAAACAATAAATGGAATCATGTTCTTACACATAGTAGGAACCTAATAACAATTTGATAATTGTAAAACAAGTCCACTAGCCAAAGTTAAATGCTAAGTCCCTACAACTAATGCAATAACTCTTGCTCCATTGCCCACTCATAAATCCACTTCGCCTTTTATCAATGATCTACTATTTCTCAATCCCTTCAAGTTAGCGTAAATATGAGCTCCACATCCAATATTAAATAACCATAAGGAATTAGTAGACATATTGATTTATAAAACAAAAATACCTGAAGTAGAAGTCACACTTTTTTCTTCTTTAGTTGTTCCAAGTAGAGTTTGCAATTCCTTTTACAATGCCCTGACTCATTGCAATGAAAGTAAACTCCTTCTTTTGACTTGGTCATGCATTGGTTTAGGCTTGAACGAATTGGGCTTGGATTTCCCCTTTGCCCCTACCAACAAACTTTGGCTCAGCCTTGCCTTGGTGCTTGCCTTTTCACTTTTTTACCACTAGCATGTCCTTGGTCTTAGGATTCTCTTCTCGGCATTCTTCAACATACCAAGTAGTTTGGTGATGGACTTATCCATGTTGTGCATGTTGTAGTTCTTGACAAACTGGTCATAACTACTCATGAGTGGCCCTAAGATCATATCTATGATGAACTTCTTTGTCAGAGGAGTACCCATTTTTATCTTGCTAATTAAATCCTAAATCATAAGATTAATTTAGCAACAATATCATAAAAAAATGTAGCATGGCCGAATTCACACAACAAACATACAATTATATCGCATATAAAAGAATCGGGTATGTCGATAATGCAAGCAGCTCTGATACAACTGTTCGAATTCGTAACTAAGTTTATGACATTCATAAGCATACATGGGAGCATAAAAAACAAAACTTTTACATCTATAATTACACCATGGATACATACATAACGACATACACGATTAGGGTTAGCAATTATACCGTAAATATTGTTTTTATGGATTCGGCTGAATGACAATGTTGGTGTAGCTTTTAGTACAAACTCGGAAACCTTCTATCCAAGTTGCCTATACGTGAATGTGACCAATGGTATCTACACAAAGAAACTCGGTTGAATTGGTTTAGTGTACTAGCATCAAGAATTGCTATCCCCACTTTCACATAATTTGCTCTCTTTTTATTTGTTCACTACCAAATTAGGCAATTCCATAAAAGGAGGCAGAAATTCGGCCAAGTCCTATTTATAGGAGTATGGAAACCCTAGTTTAGATGTACTAGGTTCCTCTTCCTTCTCGTACAAGCATATAAAGTACTTATTTCATTAGGTGTCCTAATTAACATGCACTAGTTTAATTAAGACCTAGTCAATATTAATGTGTGTGTGCCGAAATTCTAATCTAAAAAGGATTAGATTTTACTTATTCTTGTCCTACAAGAATAACGACTCCTTCCATAGTTAGGTGTTTTGATCAACTTTTGATATAGTCAACCTAACATAGCCAAATTTTCTCCTATAAAATAGGGAGTGTGCCGAAATTCGTAATGGATTATTTAATGTCATTGGACTTTTAATTACATGACACATTATCATTAAATAAATAACTCCCTTATTAATCTATATGGGCCCAAATTATGTCACACATAATAATATGTCCAAAACAATATAAGAAGTAATTTATATTAAAAGCTCATTACATTAATGTATAATATCTCATATTAAATTTATGACATAAATCATAAAACCCTAAATTATTAATGATTAATCAAATTAATCATCATAGTAACTTAATTACCATGAGAGAGAATATTTGTGAACCAATTCAATTTGTTATTGTGTGTGACCCAATATGCCCACTCGAAATTGGCGATGGGCCTTGTCCCACAATTTGGGGCCAAAATCCATAAGTGGAATTCGGCAATACATTATGGCAACCCAAAAATGAGTGGCATCGGTGATTCGAGTTAATCTTTCACAGTTTTATATTTAGTCATTTTGTCTCCCAATATCTGTATTAAGCTTAAGGCATGGTTACATGTCAAACTTATATTGCTCAATGTGTTTCTTGATCCCAACTAGATTGATATACAAATGACATTGATAAACTCATTCATAAATTCATTTGAGTATGCATATATCCCATCAATCCTACTTATCAAGTGGCCAGTAGATATCACTCCTCATAAGAGGAGCAAATTTGTCACTCTCACTATCACTCCTCTACAAGATTCATGACATATCCAATAATAGTCTTTATTGCTACCCTATTAAAGATAATGTTTGACTAAGTCAAAACATGTGATTCCTCATATAGGAGTTGATAGTGAGTCTTAGTCAGAGGACTCAAACATCACCACTGTCTGAAAGCTACTTATGAGAAAAATTCATGAAGTTCTTTTATAGATGTCCAGTCCAATACATGTTCCCTAACATATATATATGTTCTAAGCGATATCTCATATCCATAATCAGTAAAACGCGATTATCGACTTAGCATCATACTAATCTTGGTTTGTTATCATTCCTATGATAACAAACGGTCAGGGACATTTAGAATAGTATTCCTTTTACCTTAGGGTTTTACTATCAGGTCAAACTTGATGACATAAGGAAGAATAAACTATTCGCGAAAGTTTTATCTCCATAAAACATAGTATAATATTTCATACTTATGAAATGAAATGCCTCTTTATTAATTGATAAATCAATTGGAAAAATACATAAGTGATTGGACTAGGGCACTAAAACTAACACAAATTGGCTGAAGACCATCACTCGAGTAAATGAATATGTCACTTGAGTAATATATGTGTTGTTCACTGGAGTAACATTCTAAAGTCCACTTAAGTGATATATGTGCCATCTCACAAGAGTAAGAAATAAACATCACTCGAGTAACTTCTAAGAAATAAACATCACTCGAGTAACTTCTCGGAGGGATCGGTAGCAAAAATATCACTCGAGCAATAAACGCTCGATTGACCCGTTATGAAGATCCAATTTCTGGGAATGTCTCACTCAAGTAATCAAAATGCCTATTCGAGTAACGTGCTCTGTCAAAATCATTAAATGTATGGTTGCTCTATCTCACAACGACTCTAATCAATCCCTCAATGGCTCTTTGGACTTAGTAAGCTATAAATACTTCAAAGGAACTTTAGAAAAGATCTAAGAACACTTGAGTATTTATTTCATACAATAACCAGACATCAAAGCATTGAATTCTTAATTTAATGGATACAAGTCATTTGTTCATCTATTTCCATTCTCATTGCTTGTATCACTAGTTTATATCTTGTTGGTGAGTGTTTGTTAAACACAATTTTAAGAGTGATTGTGAGTGGGATCAAAGGGTAGATCCTTAGGTTGGTTTTTATTCTTGAAGTAAAATTAAGAATATTGTAAGAGTTCTCACTTAGCTAGAAAGTGAAGTTGTAATCTTTGTGAAGATTGCTAGTAGAAATTCTAAGTGGTGATACTTAGGTAGTGGACGTAGGCATCGAGTTGGTCAAACCACTATAAGTTCTTGTGTTCTATCTTTGCTTGATAAACTTCAAAGCTACTCCTACCACACTATTCAACCCTCCCTTCTATTATGATTATTAACTCTATAAGTCCTAATGTAGTCGTTGTGAGAGAGTTGCAAAATGCTAAAATTATTGGCTTCAGTACATGCTACGTGTGTACCATAGGTACTACGTGCATAGTTATTGAATCCATCAGAGTAGTACTTGTGGAAATCTCATTTAGCATACATAGTATAGGTTCCAGTAGCTACTGCTTCTCTTGAAATATCTTCAAGTGCCTACTACGTGCGTAGATACTTTGTTCTGTGTGCTTCAGACATCCTTTTACATGCGTTGACGCGCTTTTCCAAAGTTATGACCTTTGATTATTGCCATCACTGTGTCAGAGAATAATCAAATTCAAATCACGAGGAGCCTTTAGGGTTTGTGTTGTTGTCCATATCATCCTTGTTTACGTGCTTAACACACATGTTGCACGCATAACATAGGGCATTCAGTTACAACTGTATTTGTTAGAGAATAGTCCTTTCAGAATCAAATTCCCAAAGCTATTCTTAAATTAGTCTCCATCTAGAAACTTGTTTACCCGCACAGTGTCTTTAAGAAATGACTTGAAACCTTCTACGTGCATTTCGCCGAGATAAACATGGCTTGACTAGTTTCGTGACTTCTCTTCACTTTGCATCGAGATCCCGTCAACATGTATAGTATATCCTTTAACGTGCGTAGAATGATGTGTCTTCTAGATGAATATTTCTTTCTTCCGCTCTGCATGCATAGATCTTTATTTAAGTGCACTACATCACATTGGACCACTCTGTCTTCTAATATGGAGACGTTCACGGGTAGAACATTGTATACAATGAACATAACACGAATTGAACATGTGTTATATATTCTTATGCGTGCATAATGTCCATTTTGGAAAATCCAACATAATTACCACATGATTAACGTGCACGAATAATGATTTATTGCACTTAGATCATCCTTCAAAGTGCTTAGCGAGTTGTATTACATGCCTAGCTTAACTATATCAGATGTTTTGTTTAATCATCAAAAGTTAGAAAGAATTTTCACTGTGAACCCACTCAGTTAAATAGAACATAGTTAGGGTTTCAAAGAAGCAGAAGGAGATTAGGCTTGAAGATTGGAGATTTCTCTCTAAGGCTACCTAGCGAGGTGTCTCTACATCCATTTTATCTCTTCTCTCTTCATATCTATTATTCTTACCATGGTTTATATTGAGTTTTGCTCTCTTATGTTATTGAACAAAGTCATGGTAGCTTAATATTTTGTTAGGGCTAAGAGATGTAGACCTTTGATGATTATTTACTTTATTTATGAATGGGATTGATGTTCTTCATTGCAAAATTTGTAGTTTTTATATTTGTGCTTGAATGATATATGTGTAGAGATTTTGGATTTGATTTAATGACATGTGTGATTTGATTTTGTTTGGCCAACATAGTTATAGTTTTAACAAGCCTAATTGATGGATCGAAAGAAGAAGATTAGGTGAGGTTGACATGCATTAAACTTGTTAGGTTATGAAATGAAAATATTCATGCCCCCAAGGTGTTCCATGAAATTCCCGAAAGAGTATAAAGAGTCTAGTTTAGTTAGTTGAGGCCGAAAGGACCATTCTAATAAATGTAGACATAACCTAGATGAAAGAGGCTATAGGTGAAAATTGTGAGAGAACACTCAGCATCTCATAACCCGTTCATAAATGTAGTAATTAGGAGTCTTGGTTGAATCTAAAAAGTCCTAACGTCTTATATATTAATGTTTGTTATTTTATTGTTTTGCATTATTAAAAACACCAAAGAATAACTAATTTACTTTTCTTGCATTTTATTTTATGTCAAGAATCAATCACATTTAGTCCCGTCCCTGTGGGTTTAAGACCTTACGAATACTCCAAAAGTTTTATTGCTTCATCGACTATCGTGCGCTTGCGATAACATCAATTGTCACAACCCAAAGTCGGGTTGTGACCGGCGTAAGGGGTGAACCGACCCATCTCGCACAAGCCTCATAGATCAGACATTATACCAAATTATTCAAATAAATTAATTATTAAGCCAGATATAAAGTATAAAACATTTCATACCAAAATGTATATATAATAAGTTATACAAAACAAAAAATAAATATTAGCAATGTACGAAACCAAAAGACAAACGTAACCCAATAGTTCTAACCAAAAACAAAAAGAGCCCGAATTGAAAGGGCACTGACTGTCAAGCAGAACACCTCATTAGGTGCAAAGTGTCGAATGGTCACCGAATGCCAAAATGAAAACCTATGAATATAAGATAAAGCATAATAGACAAGAAACAAAGAAAAAGGGGTAAGAATCTCTAGTGAGGAAACGACACTCTAGATCAGCTCCAAGCCTCACAAAAACTATTTTGAAAACATTTCAAAAATATCGCATACAGATGTAATTGTATATGGGTATATACAGTAATACCGAATAATAGTTCGAAAATCCTTTCTCAAAAAAGTTCGTACGCAAAGAAAATAGTGGACAGAAACATACATAATATATATACCGTATATTGTGTATCAAACGGATATGAGACCAAAAACAGACAGAATAACGTATAACAAAAGTGGACTCCGCCACCAATTTAAACTTAATCATAAACATAATACATGCGTCTGACCGGACACATGGTTACCAATAACCCTGGTAACTGGGCCCTGACTGCGCATTGGTATGCCAAAGACTACGTTTTGCTCTACGTATAGTTGCATATATATATATGTAGCAAACGCACATGCAAGCATAGAATATTTTACCAAAAATATTTATATAATTTATATAAATATTCGATATCAGAAACATAATTATTTGTTCAAAAAAATATTTATATACCATATATAAATATTAAACATTCAATATTAAATATTAATTATAAATATTAAATACCAATGTTAAATACCAGAAAAAAAATACTTAAATTAACAATCACATAATTCGGATTATTAATCAGCCCAACCAATAATTATTCCAAATTCAAGAATAAAGCCGAACATGACAAAAACATACAATTCCAGAAGACACAGTCTATGTGTCTGAAGCTGCCATTTCAGTCACCTGGTATCCGAAGTTATGGATCTAGTCAAACACCGTTAGTGGGTGGCTGGTCGTGTCGGCAGGAACAAGTAGCTCAAACATATACAGACGTATTTAATATTAGAACAAAATATTCATATGGTGGTTGTACCAAATGTATGATATGCAAATGTAAATGCAAACACTCGCTCGACCCAGAAAAACCTATTTCAGTCGACGATCTGTAGCTTTCATCTACAAAATCGAAATCTACGAATAACTACAGTCTAGTACCCCGCTTATTTAAAATTACCATTTAGTCCCTAAACCTCAAAAAATTATAAATTGGTCCTCTAAATTTTTTAAATTTATAATTTAGTGCTCCAAGTATTTTAAATTTATAATTAAGTCCTCCAATTTCTAAAATTACGAAATAACTTTAATTTCTCAAAAATTACTATTTGGCCTATATGTAAAACATCACTTTCAGTCCCTAAATGAATTTCCAGATTTATGTCAAATTACGAAGGCAGTCCTAAATTTCAACCAATCAAAATCCTCCTTTTTGTTCTTCATATTACAGAATCGAAATTCATTTCAACAAATTCCAGAATTCCTCAAATCCACAAGTTCATCTTTCATTCTTGTTTCCTACTCCTTAGATCATCTAAATCCACCTAAAATCATCAAAAGAAACACGTCCAGAATCCATAAAAACATCATCAGTCAACAGAAATAATAAATCACCAAGATCCAGAGAAAAAAGCCACGCCTTTCCACTATTCACAATTAAGGAAAACATGATCGAATGATCAAAGAATGGAAGAGATAAATAAGAGAATGGACTCTTACATCAAAACACCGAGAATGGTTGGAAACCAAGTACCACAGATGCAAGGCGTTCTAAGGTATGAGAAGAGGTGCAAGAGTGATGGAGGTGTGCAACAGTGTAAGAAATGAGTGTAAGTGCAATGTGGGCGGTGGGTTTGGGATATTTAAAGAGAGACACTGAAATTTGGGCGGTGGAAATCTGATGAATGAATGAAAGCTTTTCAGCTTGGGCGGTGGAAAACTCAGAAAAGTAGCAGAAAAATTGGCGGTGGGTGATTTGAACCAAAAACGAAACGGTGTCGTTTGTCTACTGATTTCTGCCCAACAATCATTCGAAAGACAAGCTACTGAAATGGACGACAGAGAGAAATGAGAACGACCTGCCGTATATGTTATAAGTTCAGCATTCACACGAAAGAACGACAAGTCACTCCAGTAGACGACAGGCATTAAAACGACGTGTAACTGCTTCATTTACAGAAACGACCAGTCACTCATGATTCATTTCATTCCTATTTTTTCTATTTTCAACAATTTCTCATTTAATTAATAACTTAATCAATCCAAAAAAATTTTAAATCACCCAATTAATATTTAAAACACACAAAATTTAATTTTCCAACTTAAAAATTATTTTCCAAAATAATTAAAAAATTTACCAAAAATTAATCTAAAAATACCCTATATTACATATTATTTTCCAAATTAAATAGGAAAATTGCCAAAAATAAATTCATAAAAATTCAATATATTACATCATATAAAAATAAAAAATATAATATTAAAAAGATAATAAAGTAATCACCATTTAATTTTTACATGTTCACTAATTTGTACTCTTTATCTATGTTATTACTCTTTGAAAAGATTTTAAATATACTAATTATGTAGTTAATTGAAAAATCACTTTGTATTTATCTTATAAATAATTTAAAGAGAGTTTATATATAAAAAATTAATATATATTTTTAAAAAATAAATCAAAGAATTATAACAAAAAAATGTAAACCACTAAAATCTTCTTACATGAAGTTTTTATTGAATAACTTATTAGTTTAGTATATATCAAAAGTTTTATTTTATATTTATTGTAATTGTATGAAAATTTTTATATAAAGTTTATGTATTTATCACAATTAAAATAAAATAATATATTAAACATAATTATTCAAGAATTTAATAAAATTATATATCACATGCAACACAAATGTGCTTAAAAAATTAGTATATATAAAAAACTCAATCGCTCATCAAAAGATCGATGATAGCTTCAAAGTAAAAGACTTCAAATCGGTACACAACAAAGTAGATGCATTAGTTGTTATTATCTTACTTTTAAACAAATTTAAATCCATTTAGAAATTAATTTTTTTTCAATTACACAACCAAAAAATGGCACGTGACAACCCAAGTAACATCTCTGAAGACCATAAAAAAAAACCCTGCTAATATTTAAAGATAACTCTAATATGGACGACACCTACATAACAACTTTTAAATATTAATTAAAATATCACTAATATAAATCAATAAAATTATCAAAAGGACTCACTCGTATTTACAGATAAAATATAGGAATATAAGTGTCTAATTTTTTTTTTCACATATTAACATTTATATATATTATGATTGGCATGGGTTATGATCATTTTGTATTTTTGGCGGTTGATATTTTATTATACACTTTAGATTTAATCCGATGATTCAAATTTAGTTGTTTGAGTCAAATTTTTTAATATATTGGCAAAATTTTAACCATTAAATTAATTTTAAAATATCTAAAAATTATCTATATCGTTAAAAATACCAATTCAGTTGTTTGAGTCAAATATATTAATGTGTTGACAAAATGTTAACCATTAAATTGAATTTAAAATATCTAAAAATTATCTCTACTGTTAAAAGTGATATAAAATGGATAGTAGCTCAATCCGTTATGATTATGATTATGATTACGATGTTATGATGATTAAGACACCAAAACAAAACAGATCAATTTTCCTCTTCAAACGAATATTTTTCTCCCTGTTTAAAAAAGTGCGAAAAAGGGTGTTGAAAAAGAACACCAAAAATTGAATTCCAACAATCTTTTTTCGCATGAATGAACAAGAGTACTAAATATAGATTGTCCAAAGATATTAATCCACGACAATCACAAAATAACTATATACGACAATTTTGAATAAGGAGAACTCTTTTGAAGTGAAGAATAAAAATCATGAACCTTTTTTTGGTGTAAATAAACCTGGCCGACCCCACCAGCTGTCCACAAATTCTTAGGGTGTTTTGGTCGACTCCATCTGCTCTGGTTTATCTCTACTTTTTTATTCTAAAATTGACCCACCTTGAAGAATTTTTGGCTCCTCCATTGAACAAAAGACTGCATTATGATTGAACAAAATTTATAGCAGTACAATACGTCCACAATTGCATCAAACTAACAATCATAAATGCAACTATAACTTCAAATAACAAAAGAGAAGTACAAACAGGGGCTACAAATTTAGCAGCAAAAGACGACATTCTCGACCTTAAAATTTGGTCTCCATCGTCAAAATAAAACTCCACTTTTCCTTTAAATACTAACAAAAAATCAATCCGACCAAAGCATGGATGCCCTTTTGATCATCGAGTTTAATCAAATTTGTCTATACTGAAAACTAATCTTGACAACCTCTGTTCTCGAAACTATAACTCAAAATCAAATGAATTATATCTCCACCTTCAGAATGATAACAAACAGAGATGAATAAACACACTAAAAATCAGATCGATCAAACAACAAATGACCCTCTAATCATCAATATGATAGAGCTGACTGTCTAGAGATTTCTCTCAAAACTCTCCCCTTGTCTTATTTCTAGGATGGCTACTCAAAATAATGACCTGTGACTACGAAAATATCTTCATAAGATTCTAATGAATTTAACACAAAATAAGCCTTTTGAAATTTGGGCTTCATAACACCAGAAGGGACCCAAAGTCCACAAAAAGGCATCTTTATCTCTTCAAACATGATCACACAACTTTCAAACTCATTTCTTCTTTATTTTTAAACTAGTTGTAAACCAAAGCTTGCACGGTTATTGAAATTTAATTATTAAAATATAATTGGCATAATTTGACAAAGATAAAATGCAAAGCATAGTTTGTTAATCATGTCTTCGTAGCGACCACTATAATGATAAGCCTAAAAACTTTAAATTGACTAAAAATTTACAATATTGCAGTAGATCCGATACACATAATCAACTCTGAAATGTCTTGAGTATATTTGCAATGAACCAAAAGGAGAATTACTTTCTTTTGTTGTCAATTACTACTACTAAAAGGCGAATTACTACTGTAGGTAATTGCTGCTGTATGTATGCTCAATATAGAAGAAGAAGAAGAACTATTATGAGTTGCTGTCATAGCTTTGTTGGATATAGATCCCTCAAACTTGGATTTCTCAGAACCCTTAGATTTATTATTGATGCAATTCTTCACTTCATTAACACTTCAAAATTGTACACCACATACATATACCTAAAAAAAATATTATAGTGTCTTATGGAAACTACAAAGCGCTATTTTTTGAATCGCCATCTTTAAGTCATTCTAACATCTTTCCTTTACGCCACTCTTCATCAACCAGTTTCAACACATGATCATCATTTCTCTTGATTGTCTCAATCTCACTGCTTGAACTTTCTTCAGCAACCAAATATAGTGGAGACTGGTCAAATTCCAAGACTTCGAAGCCCATGCCACACTGTGTGTAATCTACACCCGCCATTGCTAAAGCTTCAACCGACATTTCTTCTACCTCAGACCCCTGGTTAGTGGTTAATTCCACTCGTGTGAGTGGTGAATTATTAGTATAGTATGCAAGATATGTGAAGCACCATGAAACATGCATTGTCTATATATATGCACTAACCACTTTGTTGGTCTTATCATTTAAGTGGGTTGTTTAAAAGTTAAAAACACAAAAGAAATGCAATAACAAATGTTTATGCCGCAATGTCCGTGATCATCTTAGGTTAGGTTTAGTAAATTCTCATCTTCCAGGAGTTGGGAAAGCAATCTTTTACATCAATGTATGCGTCATGTAGGCGTTGTCAGCAATAAGTATTATGCAAACAACACAAGTGAAGGTTGAACCTGTATCAAATGGGTAATAATTTCTTATAATCGGAACACACCTTGATAAAGAAGGCTGAAAGAACTCCTGCAAACCTTTCAGTTGTCGAAAATTATTATCAGAATTAGATCACTTTGAATAATATCATGAAATCTAATAATCTTTAGCAAATTTGTGAGTTACATACATTCCGTTGAATATTGTGTTGTTTAATTTAGAAAATGTAACGCTAACATGGAATCTTGTTATTATAAGATTAATAGAAGAAATTTACACGATTTTTACTTCATTAAATAGAAATTTTTGAATATTAATTTTAATCATCTCGTATCTATCATGTCAAATTCCATGAATAACACTTATTCGAGAAATACAAGACATTTAAATTGTATAATTATACAAAGAATTTTATACATATATAAGAAGGGAAAAATGTGAACCACCGTTGAATTGAAGATAAACTAGAAACTCCAGTTGTGTAATTGGCTGCTTCTTTTTTAATAAAGAGCATGTTAACTCATAAATTTATTAATATTCTTATTTGTGGCAGATGAATAACGTGATTATGGAACAAACTTAAAAGCAACAACATTGACAAAAACAATAACGTAGAAAAAAGCATGAGCAAAAGACAGTAACTATTCTATTGGTTGCTTGGTTTAATTCTTCATAAATGAAAAGTAGCACAGTACCAAAACGAACAAAAGCTCTCACATCGGTGAGTACAGGAGCTATCATAATTCTCTTAAACTATAAAAAGTAGAATTCTATGTTAATAAATTTAAGAGCATTTTTAGTGCAGGGTTAAATTTAATTTAATTTTTTTATTAGAGTTGCTCTTAAAAAATACAAGTTGAATATTTTATTAGTATTCTTCTTAATTAAATATGCATCGACTAATCATCTTTAATTTTGTATCCGTGTCCTCTGTAATATTATGAAATAAGTCAAAAAAACATATGAAACATTGTAATTAAAAGTAATAATAAGCCTATTTACTCTTTTACAAGAGTAAAAGCATGAAAAACTCTGCCTGATTCAGGCTTGCCTTGCTCCCGCCTTCATAATATGCCGTTCTATATAATAATAAGCTCTACAAAGATATAAAAAGTTTTGATTTTCCTAGTGTTTTGATTGTGCAACAAATTAAGTTGGGTGTCATAATTGGCATACTCAAGCAATTAAATGAATTTCGAGTCATTTGTTGAAGCAAAAGAGTAAAATGTGGATAATAATTTTCTACAACTGGATGTAACCTTTTTTATAGAGGTATAATGTTTTTTTTTATAGAGGTGTAATGTTTCTTTATTAAGGTGAATAACTTTTTTAATTAATAATTTTAATGTAAATTAAAAATTCTTACAATTTTAACAAGGAAATAATATACTTTGATAAAAAAAAAATATTGCATGCTTTGTAGGAAATTATTATCCTAACGTAGAAGACAGGAAAAAAAAAAGAGTATAATGTGGAATGCCTTTACATATGTTTTTTTTTTCGTTGTATTTATATTACATATGATTGGATATGTAATACATTACATATCTGCTGCTTACAGAAGAGCAGAAACTTCCTCGGCGGCAGGGTATATGTCATGCAAAATGTCATCACCACACACATCCTGTCGACGAATTATTATCTGTGGCTTTAAATTTTGTGATCCTCGTGACATTTTCCTAATTCCTCCTAATATAAAACTTTGATACATGTGACACTGCTATCTAAACACAATACCACAATGTGCAGAATTTTCATTGGTAATCAGAAAAAAAAAAAACAGTTAAATGAACATTAAGCTATTTGACTAGTTCAAATAGCTAGTTGTGTATGTTGTTAATTGTGAAATTCAGGATTTAATTCTACTCACGACAAAAATAAAAATTAAACATGAAGATAGAACATTTTAGCTGCATTACGTTACATCATATTCAAAACAAAGCATAGGAAATGAATTATATATGAGAAGTATCATGTTAAGATTAACCAAATTTTATTGTATACAGCCTGAATTATCTTAAGAATCTTCAACCATAACATTAACAGATGCTAAATGTAATCATAGCCCTGTATAGAATTTATTGTTTCCTAATTCTATTCTAAGCAAGTTTTGCTACCAATTAAGGTCCCGATCTCTTTTATTTTGCAAGAGACTCAGTTCAAAATCTTCCGTTTGCAGGCTATCAACTGTGAAAATTGCTTGTGAATTTGGTTATAGCTACTAATGGATTGGATGCCTATAACTATCGGAACCAAAAAAAGGATGACTATGCGAACAAAAAAGGAAAATGAATTTACGTAAATATCACATGTTTTGGATAGGACCACATGCACATGAATTGCTCAGTAAAGGCAATGATTCTGCTTTTTAACTTCGGAAATAGATTATTTGAACAATGATTGAAAAATTTGTGACATAAAAACAATTTGAGTCTTGACACAAGAAGGAACTCCATTATGGTCGAAACTGAAATATCTATCTTCGTTAAGAAACTCATCCCAAAAAAATAATTTACAACGAACAATTGTTAAACATTTTACACTTGCCCCCAGTCATCACAGTGTTATCATCATCAAATGAGCATTGCGAATTGGGGTCTTGAATTGGATCCGGCCGGGCTACTGATAAACGGCATTCATTCAGCTGTGAAGCAAACCACCACTACGATTATCTTCTGAAGGCTGCTGTCTCCATAAACCAAAGTATGTCGCGGGATACCGGCACTTGCAATTTATTTCTTCTCCTTCTTCTTCCGCCAATAAATGTGGAGGAGCCACTGTTGATTCCTCAAACTCCAGATGTTCCATACTCGCATCCACTCCTGCCATTGCTAAAGCTTCTATTGATGTTGCCATATTTAGTATTTTGCAGAGACTGAACAATAAAACAAATTTTGTTTTTGAAATTTTCTTGACAAGTTGTAATCTTTTTATTAGATCGTAGATAAATTTGCATGAGTTTATTACAGACCTTAAGAGTATATATACATAATCTTCGGAAAAATTCACAAGAGAAAACTCAAGGTTACAACAGTCACAAACTTGCGAATTTTTGAAAATTAAAAAGAGCTATATTCTCGTGATCTTCTTAGCTTGTTGACCATGCATGTCTACGGAACATTTTGGAGATAATCAGCTTAGAGTTGTCATTGATGACACATTATATGCTGATTAAATCAATGATGCAAACAAATTGGTACATTCCTAACATGGCACATAAGAAAAATGGGAAAAACTTGCATAGGCTTTTAATTGATGTTTGCCCCAAATCTCATTTCCTGTCAAAAAAAAATTCGATTATCATTTTTAAATTGATTTTGTGAAACTGTCGTGAAAGTTATGGATTTTAATTATATTCATACAACACACTATTATTAACTAGTACAAACTATATTTTAGGGAGTAAATAAGATGTTTTAAATGTACAAGGTTTACCCATTTTATTTACCATACATGGGGTAAACTATATATTACTAAAGATATTTTGTAAATCAAAATAAAGTATTTTCAAAAGAAAGTTCATAATTTGACTTGAGGAATTTCATAATTTAATTTGAGTAACACCACCAAGATTGATAGAGGCGATCGGCTAGTTTCAAACCAGAATAGGTTTGAAATTGGCTAGTTCGGAACTAACCCAAAAAATACAAGTTAAGAGCATCTCTAGTGTATGGTTAAATTTAATTTAACCTCTTATTAGAATTGCTCTTAAAAAATACAAGTTGAATATTTTACTAGTACTCTTCTTAATTAAATATGCATTGACTAATCATCTTTAATTTTGTATCCGTGTCCTCTGTAATATTATGAAATAAGTCAAAAAAACATATGAAAGATTGTAATTAAAAGTAATAATAAGCCTATTTACTCTTTTACAAGAGTAAAAGCATGAAAAACTCTGCCTGATTCAGGGTTGCCTTGCTCCCGCCTTCATAATATGCCGTTCTATATAATAATAAGCTCTACAAATATATAAAAAGTTTTGATTTTTCTAGTGTTTTTGTCACAACCCATTGCAGGTCCATTACCGGCGTACAAAGTGAACCGTCTACGTGAACCCAGTTCATCTCATACAAGCCTCAAAAATACAAACTTAAACATAATACTACCCAAAACGTTTATTAAACAATTTAATAAACATGTTAAACAAAACATTCATTTTATAGTTAAAATGAAATACATAAATATCAAAGAAAACATTTGTAATAAGGTAGATAAAACGTGGTTATCAAATTTATAAGTATATATATTCAAATACAAACATAACTCACATATACCTGGTGTGGAGCATCTAACAAAGCTTATAAATCAAGGCTCGAATAAAAGGGCACAACAAATCAAAGATGTCTCACTGGTATCAAACATGCAGAATGATTGTCGAAGTCAAAGTCCGTAAACCTGTGAATAGAATCAACAGTATACAGAGAAATAATAGGGGGTCAAACCCAGTGAGTAATAACACTTCAGACCGCCTCATACATGCCTCACAAAGACTGTTTTGAAAACAGTTCAAAACTACACATGCAGATATAGTTTAACGTACATATATATACACACTATACGTATGTAATAGCTTTTCAGAAATCCTTTCACAAAAGGGTTCGCAAACAAAGCAATCATAAACTCAGAGGCATATAAAACAATTTTCATTTTCAGAGTCAAAATACATATACAAATATATGAGACCAAAGCAAAAGGCATGCACATAGCATTAATAACAGAGTATGTGGACTCTACCACAATCCATATCAAATCATGTATCAGGTCAGGACACATGGCTATCGACAATCCTGTTAGCTGGGCCCATATCAAATCATGCGTCGGACCGGGACACATGGCTACCAGCATCCCTGATAGCTGGGATTTCTCAAAGTATTGGTATACCAAAGGTCACGTTTTACCCCGTAATAGTAGATGTCCCATATCAAAAAAACAAAAACATACTAATAT
>CAODLS012744939.1:0-10725 GCA_948243855.1 Flueggea neowawraea
TGGAAATGAGATTCACTTAAATAGAGATAATTTTATTACCGTTTATCTACATTCAGTGGAACTGAACGTCCCTGAGTGTAAAGATTCCATCTTCTGGTGAATGAAACTTCTACCTGGTTTTCATCTTCCATTATGACAGTACAGTTGGTTCCTCTTAACCTGAAATGGAACATTATTAAACAATTGATACTGTAATTTCATACTGGTAAAATGGCAGGAACTTACTTGTCAAAGGTTATGCGAAGTCCCGGTTTGTTCCAGACAACATCCCAGTACCTACTTTGAGATCAGACTTTGTAACAAAGAGATTAGTTAAAAAGAAGAAAGAAAAGGTTAGTTTGGAAATGATTACTTACCCTCTATTGCTTCCTCCATTATTTGTTTCAAGAACATTTTCCATCCCGTAGTATTGAATGCTGACAACGTTGCCGGCTGGGTTCGACAGTGTGACTTGGACTAGACCGTTGTCCATGATCATCTGAAACATTTTGATGAAACATATCAATGGAAGCTTCAAATTAGTTTGCTACATTAATTAATTTTCTGGTTGAATGAATGCATGATTACTCGGTATTGATTCTTTCTGTGCAACCGGACAGGAACAGAAGTGCTATTCTCAGGAATTTTTCTGCAAGCAATAAGTAACAGATGTTACAAGGAAATGGTTTCTCACAAGAACAGATGAATTTTGCAGATAATGCAGACTAATTTTAGTGCATAACCGAAATCGTTGAGAAAAATATTTACAGGAATACATTGAGCGAGGTGTAATGTCATTGGCCATTTATCGGTTTTTTCCACAATGTGCATTTTGGATGGAGTCGGCACAAATTTAATAAATAAAAAAAAAGAAACAGTGGAGATGAGCAAATAACTTACTCAAGAAAAACAGGAAGAAAGTTGAAAAACCAAATAGTCATTGCCAGCCACAGAACAATAGAACCTTCCATTTCCACTTTGATGAAAAAATGTTACCACCAGTGAATTGGGCTATTTAATTGGCCATTAAAAATTTAAAATGACCCCCAACTAAACTGGGTTTAATTCATGGTTTTATTGGGAGAGAATGGCGCAGTGTTTTATAGATTGCAGAATAGATATTTTGTGGAAGATGCTGAAACTGTTGACAGATTGATTCAATGTGAGTTGACAATGATATTTCTAATAAATCAATTGCTTCAATTTCTTGCATTTTGCACCATTGCATCTATATTGTGGTATGGGGTATACTATATAGTTGTGATTCCTACATGTAGAAAGTGTTATATGCTCTGTTTTAGGTGCAGTTACATGTAAATTGTAATGATTGGAAAACTGTTTTTAATTCTTGGGTAATTTATTTTATAACCCAAAAATTATATATAAAAAAAGAAAAGTATTATATTTTTTCCCTCGTTTCCATCCTCACCAAATAATGTGTAAATGTCCCTGTTATTCTTAAAAAAAAAAAGAGACAACAAGAACATTCTTTTCTTGGTTTATGCAAAGGGTATATGCTTCTTTCCTTTAAATTTATTATAATTCCCTGTCTATTATAGATGGGTCTGTACTTAAAAATTTATTACAATGGGAAAGAAGAGGAGAATTAAATTTACGTTATATCAATATTTCATAATCCAAGTGGTTCTTTTTTTTGAAATCACAATCCATTCCAAAGTTAATATTTGAGGTTATTAAGGAAAATAAAGTAAAAATAAGGTTTTACAAAAAGTTGGGATTTTACATTTACACAAAGATGGGACAATGAGGTAGAGTAGGCCCCAAGAATATTAGGAAGTTCCCTGAACAAAGCAACCTGAGAAGTTTGTTTGTTTCTCGCAAAAACATCTTCTATAACTCAAGCTAAGATTCATAATCCATTCCTCAGGACATTCCAAACTTCAGATCATGCTGTCACAGCTTCAACCACAGACAATAATCTATCTGCCTTGGAACTTCGGTTCTTAGCTTCATCAATATTTTCTTTTCCAACTCGGATCCAACGCCACTTCCTGAACAATCCACCACAACATGCACCAACTGGTTCGTCTAACACAACACACCTATCTTGCTAGTTTATGTTTTTTTTTTATGGTTTTCAATTTATGTATTCTTTAATCTTGTGGTTAAAAATCCGTCAACAGCAATAAACCAGTCCCAATCGCGAATATCGACCTGCATACAGCACATTGTCGTCGGCAGCTAGAGAAATGCAAGTTCTGTGAACATGGTGCCAAAAAGGCATGTTGAGAGACACTATTCCAACACACATTCCCCGGTATATATGGTCTTTAACTCAATTCAAGTCACTCTTCGATTGTTTATGTTCTCTGCTACAAACAGGTTTAAGAAATTAAGATATCTAAATAGTTTTTATGACAATTTTAACAGTTATAATAAAATAACTATCTGATTTACAGAATCTGTAATTCAATATCTAATCAATCAAAAGTAAATATATACTTTATTTTTGTCAAATCATGTAGGTTGATTGTAAACTATGCAACGAGACAGTAGAGCGAGCAAATTTGAATCTTCATAAATATAAAAGCTGCCCACTAAGGATTGTTACATGTGACTCTTGCGGTTTCCGCTTGCCTCATAACGATCTCATTAAGCATCAGGTAAGATTTATTCTTAAATTGGATCTAACTCACCCAAAAGGCACCTTGTGGGGAGAACTGCAACTTGAATATAAAGACCATACATACTTAGGCCATGTGGGACAATTTTACTCTTAACATTTGTGGTGCACAGTTTTGTTTATTGTCAGCCTTAGAATTTTTCCTGCTTTCTGGGCTTCAGGAATTTTGCAGGAACAAGAAACAAGTTTGTCAAATATGCTGGAGGCGAATCACTTCTGGTGGAAATGCCCGGTACACAATAAACTATCTCTACTTGCTAAAAATTAGCTAAACTTTCAGGAAATTATTATTCTGATATTTGATTTGCAATGTGAAGGCACATTAATGGTAATCGGAGAAGAGGGTCGTCACATGGTTGATCTCGGAGCCAAATTGTGAGAACACTTGTTACAGGAGGAGTTGCTGTTTTACTTGCGTTATGCTTGTTTCAAAGAGGAAATGATGATGTACAAACTCAGCAGCTTGGAGATTTACACATCCCCAGCAACTAGTTGTCCTGTTTAACCTTTAGACTAATCATGCTCGATCCTGATGGACTCTATTGTGGCAATTCATACATATATCATATAGGATTAGAAATTAACTAATAATCTGTAAAATAACTGCTATATAGGTTATTTTTAAAAATTATTTTCTTCATGCCATGGGTCATGTCAAAAAAATTAAAATCCCAGAAAGGGGTTTCTAACATAGAAGTAATATGGTTCTTTTTCTTTCTTAGGTGTAACTTCAATTAAGTTTTTTTTTTACGTAACACTGAGTCAATTTTAGCACTAAGAGGTTGAGGTCTCGATTCCTAGTGAGGGCAAATAAAATGGCATATCAAAAGAAAATTCTTTCCACTCTCTCTTTCCCTCTCATGTGACATTCTTCTGGGGCTGGACCACATCATTTTGAGTTTCTCCAGGTGGTAGGCATGTTCTCAGCCGAAAAAGAAAAAAAAAAGAGAGATTACCTTGGTGAAATAAGGTCAACGTCAGTTTCTTAGTAAGTTTATACAGCACATGTACTATATTTTAATTTGAACGTCACAATGCTACATTTGTTAATCATATGTCTGCAATATGCTGAAGTCAACAACACGTACTATATAATTTTGCGCTGTTGTTATCAAGAGAAGTGAGTTGGGTAATCAAATTTCAGCAGATAAGAAGAAAAAAAGTAATAAAGGGATCATATGATATAACTGGTGATAGACGCCTTTGTTAATTATTTACGATAATGATCTCATCAATATACTCTTCTGTGTTGTCACGAAAAATTGAAATACTTGTGTTTCCTATTGATTACGGCTTCAATTGCGTTAAGGTCAACTTCACCATTTAAGTTAACGTTTAGGCAGTTCAAGTTAGCTTCTTGTTTTCCGAAATATGTATTGTTTTTTCTTTTAACCATTCTGAGTCGTTTCTGCTTATTAATAATCAATGGTTTACTTGGATTTGCTGTACCTTCATAATTTCAGAAGTCAACTCTCCCATGATTATATAAAGATTTTGAGCGTTCTTCCAGCCGTAGTTGTAAGAAGCACAGTTTCTTTAATTTTAAGGTTGTGTTCGTATAATTTTTTTAATTAGCAAATAATTCAACTTTGAAACTGTTACTAAGAAGTTTAAATTAATGGATTGTCAAGTATGTGTATACGTCACAGATAAGCTTCATCTAAACTAATTCGAAAAAGCTCCTGGTTGACTTCTGAGCAACAAGATATAAACGGAACTATCAGCATCACATAAGCTAGTAAACCCAGAGCGTGTTTTGCAATGGGGTTCTTATCTTTGTTGATTTCATTCTTTTTCTTCTTCCTCATTCTAATTCAGTTTCGTTCAAATTAACCCGGTTCGGTCCTCACACAACAGAAATAGCTTATCATGGTTATTCAGTGCCTTCTGTTGGTGCTGTTGAACTGAATAAAGTTAACTACATTGGCAGAGTTGGTTGGGCAACTTATGCCGAAAGGGTCCGGTTTTGGGACTCTGATTGAGGAAAGCTTTCCGATTTCACAACCCGTTTCTCGTTCATCATTGACACTCAAGGCCTTTCCTCTTATGGTCATGGGATTGAGTTCTTCCTGGCTCCAGTTGGATTTCAGATTCCACCAAATTCTGTGTTAATGTTGAAGTGGTTTTCTATTTCAAGATTGAAGCTATTTGATATGTTGATGAATCAAGCAAGAATCATGAAGGATTTGGTGAAGAAAAAGAAGCAAAACGGAGCTTGACGAGGAGGACACGGCCTTGGACACGACCCGTGTCCCATGCTGTGCAAACTGTGTCTTGTTTTCTTCGACACACGGATGCGTGTATCAGCCCATGTCTTAAGTGACGAGCCCATGTCTTCATTCTGGAACGTTTTGGGACGTGTTTTAGGGTTTGGGTTACCCTAGTTTGGCTTGTATTCATTGTAAACATATAAATAGATAGCTTGTGAACATCGTGGGTGCCTTTTGATGGTCGGGTAATGCTTTTGAATGCCGTTGTAAGCTTGTATGCTTGTTTTTGACTTTGAATAGTAGAATTACTTGTGCTCTGTCAAGGGACGTAGATCGGATTGACCGAACTACGTAAATCTTGTGTTCTTGTGTGATTGCTCTTTGTTATTTCGCATTCTTCTATTGCTGGTTTTTCCTGACAAGTGGTATCAGAGCCACAGAAGTTTGTTCAGAAACTTTGGGTACGTTCTGCAGAAAGATGTCTTTGTATAAATTCGATATTGAGAAATTCAATGGGTCGAATGATTTCACAATGTGGAAGCTGAAGATGAAGGCGATTCTGGTTCAACAAAAGTGTGAGGAGGCGATTGAAAGTGAAGAGAAATTACTGGTAGAATTGACAGCGACGCAAAAGGCGGAGGCTGTGAAGAGAACGCATAGTGCAATTTTATTGAGTTTGGTGGATGAAGTCTAGAGGGAGGTGGCTAATGAAACTACCGCAGCAGGCTTGTGGAAGAAGCTGGAGAGTAGGTATCAGAAGAGATCTCTGTCGAACAAGCTTTATCAAATTATGCGGCTGCATACCTTGAAGATGTCAGAAGGCATGCATGTAAAAAAATATCTTGATTAATTTAATAGGATTGTATTAGATTTGAAAGGTGCTAGTGTTGGCATTGATGATGAGAATCAAGCTATATTTCTATTGCATTCATTGCCTGAGTCATATGAGAGTTTTGTTGATACTATCATGTATGGTAGAGATGGAATTTCTGTTAATAATGTGAATGATGCTCTGTTGTCTAAAGAATTGAAGAGGTTAACTTCTAGCTCGGGTGGAGACAGAGTGGAGTCCGGGTTAACCGTTAGTAGGGGCAAGGGAATCGGTAAGAATCATGGTTTGAGGTGTTATCACTGTAAGGAGATTGGGCATGTGAAAAAGAATTGTCCACATAGGAGAAACGGTGGGAAATCAAGTGCAACAGTTGTTCAGAATAATTATGTGGAGTTTCAGGATAATTTTGATGAGGGAGATAGTAGTGAAGTGTTGACAGTTACTGCATGTAGATTTGAAAATAGCTGGGTTATTGACACTGGTGCAGATTATCACATGACTTTTTTCAAGAAACTGTTTAATTCTTTTAAAAAATGAAAAAACAGTGTTAAATTAGGAGATGGTGGAAAGCTTAGTATTGATGGTAGTGGATCTTTGAAGATCAGGATGCATTACAGGATTGTCAGGAAACTTGATGCTTGGTATGTCCCAGGGTTGTGAAGGAAATTGATTTCTGTTGGTGCTTTGTCGAAGCATAGTTATAGTTTCTCACGAAGAGGTGGAGGAATTCGGGTGTGCAATGGATCTTCGGTTGTGATGAAGGATAGATTGCAGAATGACATTTACACCTTGATTGGCAACTCGGTAGTTGCTAATGAATTAAGGACTATTGTGAGTTCTGTGGACAAATGGGTGGAGTTTGTGATTGAGACTCCAGAACAGGAAAATATTAATCAGGTTGATTCACAAGGGCTAACAACATGTGAACCAGGGCATGGTAATTGTGTTGGTTATTTTCAAAAGTAGTCACTGGAAGACACAAAGAATATGCGGAGTATTGAGTTGTTATGAGTGAACGGAAAGCTAGCTAGTAGAGGTAAGTTCAGGTTGGACTTGGTTCGTTGTTGCATGACTTAATACCCTTCAGGGATGTGGCAGATAAGTAATTGGGATTCAGAGTAGAACGGGGAAGAAAACTCACTTCAGGGTGGAGAATTGTTAATGTTGAAGTGGTTTTCTTGATCAAGATTGAAGCTATTTGATATGTTAATGAATCAAGAAAGAATCATGAAGGATTGGGTGAAGAAAAAGAGGCAAAATAGAGCTTGACAAGGAGGACACGGCCGTGCAAACCGTGTCTTGTTTTCTTCGACACACGGACGCGTGTAACAGCTTGTGTCTTGAGACTTATGTCCGTGTCTTAGGTGACGAGCTCGTGTCTTCATTCTGGAATGTTTAGGAAGTGTTTTAGGATTTGAGTTGCCCTAGTTTGGCTTGTATTCATTGTAAACATATAAATAGATAGCTTGGGAACATCTTAGGTGCCTTTTGATGGCCGGGTAATGCCTTTGAATGCCTTTGTAAGCTTGTATGCTTTTTTTTTTTACTTTGAATAGTAGAATTACTTGTGTTCTGCCAGTAGACGTAGATTGGATTGATCGAACCACGTAAATTTGTCTTCTTGTGTGATTGCTCTTTGTTATTCCTCATTCTTCTATCGCCGATTTTCCCTGACATTCTAAAGGTGGTTTCTTAGGCCTGTTCAACACTACAACCAATGACGGCTCTCATAATCGAATTGTCATGGTTGAATTCGACTCATTTCTGAATCCAGAGTGGGATCTTAGAATTGAGCATGTGGGAATCAACAATAACTCCATTGCTTATGCTGTGTATACACCCTGGAATGCGAGTTTCCATAATGCAGACACTGCCGATGTGTTGATTTCTTACAACGCTATTACTAGAAACCTAACTGGGTCGTGGACTTATTAAAGGACATCAAATCCTCGAGAAAATTCGAGTCTTTTTTTATGTGATTGATCTTATGACTGTCTTGCCTGAATGGGTAACTGTTGGAATTTCGGCTACTACAGGTGTGAATGTAGAAAGGCACACACTCTTATCTTGAGAGTTCAATTCGAGTTTGAATATAAAGGCAACAAAAGGTCTGCATCCAAAGAAGATCAGAATAATAGTTGGTGTTACAATCTCAGCATTTTTCCTGATTGCTGGAGCAATCACAACACTGTTGGTGATTTCATGAAGGCGGCGACAACTTAAAAGGAAGAAAGCCGAGACAGTGAATGCATCATCGATAAATGAAGACCTTGAGAAAGGTGCAGGACCAAAGAAGTTCTCATATCAAGATTTAGTGTCAGCAACCAACAACTTTTCAAACGAAAGGAAGCTGGGCGAAGGAGGGTTTGGCGCAGTCTACAAGGGATATTTAACAGACATAGACATGGAGATTACTGTAAAGAAAATATCAAGAGGTTCCAAGCAAGGCAGAAAGGAGCACATGACCGAAGTGACCATTAGCCAACTGAGACATCGAAACCTGGTGTTGCTCTTAGGTCGGTGCCATGACAAAGGTGGGTTTCTCCTGGTATACGAATACATGCGTAACGGTAGCCTTGACTCTCACTTATTTGGCAAAAAGATTCCTCTGAACTGGGCTATCAGGTACAAGATTTCTATTGGCTTGGCGTCGTCATTGCTCTACCTCCACGAAGAGTGGGAGCAATGCATGGTGCACCGCGATGTCAAGTCAAGTAACGTAATGTTAGACTCTGGTTTCAATGCCAAACTTGGAGATTTTGGTTTAGCCAGGCTGATGGACCATGAACTCAAACCTCAGACAACAGGCATAGCATAAACTTTAGGTTACTTGGCTCCGGAGTATATAAGCACAAGAAGGGCTAGTAAAGAGTCTGACGTATACAGTTTCAGAGTAGTAGCCCTGGAAATCGCCACAAGAAGAAAGGCAGTGAGTAGGATTGAGCAGAAAGGTGAAATGAAAAGCCTGGTTGAGTGGATATGGGATATTTATGGGTAGAGAAACCTGATATCAGCAGTGGATGAGAGGCTGAGAAAAGATTTCGACGAGAAACAAGTAGAGAGACTGATGATTGTTGGATTGTGGTGCGCTCATCCTTATTGGAATCTCAGGCCTTCCATAAGGCAAACAATTCAGGTTCTAAATTTTGAAATGGAATTACCTTGTCTTCCATTGAAGATGCATGTGCTTGTTTATCATGCACCATCACCACCATCAGTAAGCTCTGCTGAAGCTGAAATTACTACTTCCAGTCTCCAAGTGGGTCGCTGATCTCTCTTATGTTTGATCCTCCAAATGTGAATATTTAATTTGTTTTATGCTTTGTTAGTTATATTTTGGTTTATGCATCCAAATGACTTGCTAAGCCTGCAATTGTTCTGTTTTGGTTCTTAGAAGTTATGCCATATTGGAACTTTCTCTTTATTTTTTTTATCTATATGTATTATTTGCTTTATGTAATTTAAAATTAGTTGAGTGTTAAATTATTTTTATTAATTATAAAATAAAATAAAATAAAAATACTATACCAGTGCGGAAATTGTTGACGTGTCCATGATGGTCAATGTGCCATTGGGGATTGCCATGTATAAAGACGTGGGGGCCCATATGTTGATGGAATGAATATATCACTTGATGAAAAAAGAGGGGTTTTGTTTGATAGGCTAGAACGACGTAGTTTCATCATGAGATTAGAAGTAACTGAACTAGAACAATGTCGACGTGCATGAATAGTCGACTATTTAGAATTTACGATTTTATTAAAGAATAAAAATAATTAAAAAAAAAAAAGAAATTGAACCGACCAACCGCACCAACCACCTATCACCGGCTCAATCAAAACTGAACAACCGCAAACACACACCAGAAAAAGGGGGGGGTGGGTGGGGGAGGAATCCACCAACAAGCAACACCTAATCCAAACTTTCATTATCAGTCTTTCAGCTAATACTCCGTCACTAGATCTTAAAAAAATCGAGTATGGCGAGAGCCGGAGGCATAACTAACGCCATCAACTTAGGCATTGTCGTCCAAGTCGACTGGGAGAATCGCGAATTCATCTCTCACATATCCCTTAACGTCTGTCGCCTCTTCGACTTCCTCCTCCAATTTGGTACTGCTTTTTTTCATTCAGATCTATTTTTTCTTTCCAATTGGGTTTCATTTGATCAAATTATTAATAACTTTTGTTGTTTCAGAGGCTACTACTAAGAGTAAATTGGCGTCGTTGAATGAGAAGCTGGACACACTGGAGCGTCGTTTGGCTGCTTGAAGTGCAAGTAGGCACTGTAACTGCTAATCCTTCTATCTTTAGCACGTGATGTTGAGAAATCCTCCTCTTGTATGTATTAAGTTTGGAAGAGTAATATATGATATGAATCTGTATCTTTTTTCTCTACATATGTAAGTTTTGCTTGTGTTGTTATTGAGCCCGATGAAATTGAAATATGTTGATGAATTTGATAAATGTGATTTGTTTAATTTAATTTATGTTGGCTACCGATAAATGCACTTATTAGAATGAAATTGTGATGAAATCTTGCAATTGATTGATATAATTTGTCATGATTAATGCCGTCTTATGTTCTTATTTGTGATTTGGGGAGAAAAAGATGTGGGTCTCAGTGAGTATGTTGTGATGGCTATTTTTTTGTCTGAATATTTATACTCTGCTCTAGGTTATCATGTCCCATATAATTTGCTCAGTTACAACCACACCTAGGTTTCTTATTGGTCTACGAGGTTGTTTAAGGGTTGCTATGGAAAGATGTGAGCAGTAATTGAAGAATTTGACTATCTTGAGGAAGTGAAATTCATATGGGTACAGCTTGGAACCAAATTTTCTCTCAAATTGTAATTGATAAGTGTGAAATTTGGTTAATTTTATTGGTGTTTAATGTTGGTTAATGTTATCTTTTGTGTGTCAATGTGTGAATTAGTGGGATGTAGGAGTTAGTTTTGGAATTAATGTGTCTCTTTATGGGTGTTTTAAGTTTCTGTCCATTTTTAATATGTTTAATAGTAATTTTTAATGGTGGTTTTAATTGGTCAAGTAGTGGAT
>CAODLS012745333.1:0-15246 GCA_948243855.1 Flueggea neowawraea
TTTTGAAAATGTTTTCAAAACCTTTTGAGGCGCATGTGCCGCTCTTTTGTGTTATCCGCTCATTAAGGGGACTTACCCTTTTATTTTTCTTGTCTTTGTTTTACTTCATTTTTCAGGTAGCGGATAACAGTCGTTTGATTCGTCCGCGTGCAGTAAGTGCCCTGTTGTTGGGGCCAAATGTTGTGTATGTTAGTTACTCCACACTGAGTAGTGGGTATGGATTCACAGTTGTTAAACAAAGGTTTAACAGTTTTATTTAAATTATTATTTAGTATTTTGTTATTACGAATACATTTTAATTATATATTCGAGAATATTATTTTTAAAAAAACTCATCTGTGTTAAATTGTTTAATACGGTAAATAAGCCGATAAAATAATATGAATTTGGGTAGTTTCTGTTCTCCGAGGCTTGTGCGAGATGGGAGGAGCTTTCACAGACGGTTCGCCTCGTACGCCGGTCGCGGTCTCAGGAATGGGTCGTGACACACATGCTTAGGATATTTATAACAAGTATCAGTGTTGATGGTCAAAGACCACGAGCTTAGTTAGTATCACTCCGGCTAACTATTCCTTAAATGCAATTTACAAAATCATTGCACCTCGATACTTGTAAAAAAACAGCCAAAGTGATTTCATCATCCTTTGTACTTACAAGATGATAGACATAGTTGAATTTTCTTACTTCTACATTTAGAGACATTACGGTCCATAAATATATTGAGTGGTATACTACTCCTTCTTGAATTCAGCCTTAGCTAAGTTCAAAAGGCATGAGTTTTTTCTCTCAGAGTACACGCTAGATTCTCATAATCTAGGGTTTACAATTGTTGCAGCTTAAGCTCAACATATATGCTCGTATGGCTCAACATCAATCGTCTTTACAAGCAGTGAATATCATAAATAATATGACAAATAAAAAGACATAATTGCACAAAGTAAGTCATAGTAATACACATATATTTACTATCCAACCAAAATTAAACTAGCATAGCCTCTTATTAAGCTTTGAATCGAAATGTACACTAGGTGCACATGTACCATCTCGGTCTTAATAATTAACTATACTATATTTAATTTATAGATAGTAAATAATGAATGTTTAGATTTAATTTTAAAGTCCACTTTGACTTAGGGGAATCTATGTTGGTCATCTCAATTATTTAGACAAACTCAATAATTGGACAATATATTCAACATATAAAATATTACATATTAAATTAAGGCAAATCAACATAACAATAAGCCAAAAAATAATAAATAAAATCAATATCATTTATTGAACCAACATGATATCCAAACAATCAATTTCAATGTTAATACATGTACATTAACATTGGCTAGCATTAACACACGAATAATACTTAAATATCCCCAATATAATTCCAAGCTCATATAGCACTAAGCTTATACATACCAATTTGGATACATAATGGACAACAATCCAATATGTTAGAATAGAATTCAAAAGTAGTTGTACCAATTTTTCAAATAATTCTATAAATCAAACGACCTTAAAGTGAATCTACTACTTCTCATGATCTTTCTTCGCGATCATGGTTTAATATTGGACATACCAATATCAAAACGTTTTTATTTACTAGAATCTCCAAGTATTTTTCCAAGATACTTAGGGAATCATGTTTTCATGAAATTCTAGTATGGACAATTACCTTTAATCAATATTGGTGATAAAAATCATAATCTCTTATGAAGTAAGCGAACCTTCATCACCTATGCACACTTATTCACAATTATTTTCTTCTTTTTACAACCTCCACAATCCCAAAATACTCATTTTGTGAGTCGTATAAATTCTCCCTTAATTCGTAATTCCTTTGATGCAATATGGTTTTACCTCATTCGCATATTTGTAATAACTTACAAATAAAACAGATATATACGCACTCACGTATTCCCTAAATAATTGAAATCTCATTTCAATTATCTAAATGAGAACCATATTTGCATGTTTTTAAAATCAATTATTTTGAAAAATAATTTCCAAAACAATTCTTGGCAGAAAACACATTTTTCATAATTTTTACACCACTTTTAAAATTCAAAAAATTTGAATAAAATAGTTTTGGAACTCAAAAAATTGTGAAAAATATGTCAAAAATTCCAGAAAAATCTAAATTTTAATTCTGCCTAAAAGTTTACAAAATTTGGAGGTCGGAACAAATGTCACGCTCCGACAGGCGCTACGTGTCCATCCCACTCATGATCATACGCCGAACATTCAAGACACGCGCAATTCTAGAATGCCGCCAGGTGTCGCAGTCGAGTGGAGACAAGTGTCATTTTGACACGTGTCACAATTTCATTGGTCCAAATTTGATGATGTGGATGACATGAGTCATCATGACATGTGTGACACGTGGTTGTAGTGCCACATGTCACAGTGACATGGATGACACGTGATGATAATGACACATCACAGATTCTCATTAGTCCACGTGACGTGTCTATACAGAATTTTTGGAAGCTTCCGCCATGTGTCGACCTCTGATTAGGCCACATGTCGCATATGACAAGTGTCAGGCAGTGATTGGTTGCCAACAATCAGTTCACATGGTCTGCAGGTGACACGTGGCCATCGATGAGTGGTCAGCGTCTTAGTCAACTTTGACCGAATTATGGCTCCGCCAAGTGTCGCATTCTGAGTGGTTTGTGTGGACGAATCACAACTCGCCACGTCATCATTCTTATCAGATGAAAAATTCATCTTTAAACTTCTCACTCAGTATTTTTTGATCGAATTTTCGTCGATTTGACGACCTTTCCGATAGAATTTCGCAACAAAACTAGGGCAACTAATGTTTTTAATGTCACTGATCTCAAATCTTTTATCAAAATTTTGAAAATCCAACTTTCACTTTTCGGCTCCGGACGGACTCGAACTAAAAACAACGTTCGGGACAGAAAGTCGAATAAAAGAAATTTATTATAGGTATAACAGATAGAGACCAACAAGGATTTTGAATCATAATCCAAAATTCGTTCTCCGCTCTAATACCACTGAAGGAATATATCTACCAGTTTAACAAATAAACAATATAATAAAGTAGGTTTGTGTTACCTACCTCGATTCATGTGAAAGCTTGACCCAACCAGCAGCGGAAGACAAAGGTCATGATCGGTTTGATGTTGGTCTTGCGAGCAAACCACGGTCGGGTTGGCGACGGGAGTGCTCGTCTGTTTTGCAGCCTAGATGTCACGTGGATCGAGACCATCGACGAATGATGAGGTAGTGGAGAGAGAGGCTCTCTCTCACATTTTTTGTTGGGGATTTGAAAGAATGGAAGAACTCCTTCCTTTTCTCCATATATATAAGCCCTTAAATGGACTTTGAATCCAATGGGCTTAACACATGAGCTTTTTGGGACCATCTCAATTGGGCTCGCCAAATAGATTCGGTTCACGGTCCTAGTTTACAACTTGATTCAACGAGTTCGGTTCACCTGTCATGAATGAACCATTTTTTTTTCAACAGTAATATTATTTGAGAAATAAATTAAAACGGCTAATTTTATATATTTGTGCTTAGTCAGTAAAGTCAGGAGACTGACTTTGGTTTGTAATTTCCCAACAAGTCTATTGAGCTGACGACGGTGATATGTTTATTTACCCTTTTATGTAAAAAATAAGAATATAAGCTGTCTTTTCCTGCTGGCAAAATGCTATGCAGAGGTCCTATATATGACTCGTATATTAATGCAATATTTGTTAAACTCACTTTGATAAATAAAGTTAAAGATACACTTATAAAAAAAAAAGAAGAGAGTTAAAGATATAATTAGCATATTTTTTGGACTAATATAGAATATTTAATATTAATTAGAAACGTTCCAAATATTATCTACAGTTGTTTGTTTGATTTTTAGAATAAATTAGCATTTTTTATAGTTGTTTGTTAAAATATGAGGGGTAATACTAAAATGAATATTTTGTTGACATGTTTCTAAAAGAGATGGAAATATAAACAAAAGAAAATTATGAAATTTTATTTGTAAGAACTCTTTTTGTGTTTTTTTTTTCTCTTATCTTGCAAAATAAAAAAATGAATATTTTGACTCTATATTAAGATATTTATATATTAAATAATCAAAATATGATAAAATAAAAGTCGCTTTTTTGAGTCCTCAATTCTTTTAGCAAAAGCTTTGAAAAAATTAAAATTAATAAACACCACATACCTAAATATATAGATATTCGAATAGCCTAACTATTTGTAATTCTTATGAAAAAAAATATACTTTTAACCACATCTATAGAAAATCAATCTCTTGATGTACTGAAATCACCTCCATAATAAATAGAGCTATAAACTCCACTTTGGAAGAATGTGGAAGTTGCATGATGAGAGTTATGAATTGGAACTTGCTGTAAGACTCGGCCAACACATTTATCTTCAAGGTCTGAAAGAGCTCAACTTTGGTCTACTGCAAGAATTTAATCATACATGAGATTTTATTAGTCTATAGTTTTGACCCTGGAATTTAGATGGCAAATTTTGACTGGTCACCAAAATTAGGTAACTTGATGATAACAAATCAGTAATATAAGATTTATAATTTATTGCTAAACCTTTAAGCCTAATATCTTATATATACAAGTAATCCAACAATAATTAGATAAGTGGAACCATCAATGAAATAATCATATTCTTTATTTCAGAACTTTGATATTAGAAAAGTAATGTTAGAGTGCAGATTTTTCCAAATTTTGCTATATGAAATTGTACCTATATTTTTGAAACTTGAGGCGTATGATGGTATTACAAATTGACATCTTTCATATCATTTGACTATATTGGATTTAGTTAAACGTAGAACTATAGCCTAAGTATTATGCATCAAGAGAGTCGTGCCCTAGTGTATAAATTATATACGATTGATTTGTCATATATATATTTTTTAAGTGTTCAAATTTATAACTAAAAATAAATTCTTCACTCTTAATACTAGAGACAACTCCGATAATATTAAATTATATGCTTCTTCGTATTTGTTGAATTAATTTGATTATACTCAAGTGGTAAATTAAAATAGCTAGACAAGGAAACAAAAAATCAGGTTCAAAGGTTTTTGTAAGCACCCAAAGAAAGACAAATGGAAGTACAATCTATGACCTGATAACTCCATCTCTCACAACAATATTGAGTTCAGAAAATAATTTTTTTTTTGGTAAAGGCAACTAATTTTGATAACGGCAAATGACTTGTAATTCATCACAAGAAAGTCGAAGCAAAGACTGCGGGAGCAGTAAACTGGTCAAGACGGAGAAGGCAGATGAACAAAGAAAGAAAGTGTCCAATTATACTTGCAAAATTATCAGTCTCGAGTCCCGTAAGAAAAGTAGTTGGAACTTGGAAGCAACACATTAATTCTCTTGACACCAACTAGCCACTTAACCACATAGACAAGGACATTAACATGCGACCCTCTCTTTAGTCCCCACTAATTTCATGACCTTCGAACTGACCCAGAACAAGTCCTTACACGAAATCGACTCCAAGCAACAACGATGCCAAAATAAACGTCTAAATTTTTTCACTTACATTACTCAGTACTAAGTCATGCCGATATGGCACGCCTATATGATTATATATAGACATCGCGTGATTCACGTCCCGAAAATAATATGGTTGTCGCATTCCCTAACATCTTAATCCCTATTAACAGCATTTTTTATTAATTTTGACACATTTAGCTTTCATCAAAAATTAAACCCTCGAACATTCATTTTTAAATATGAAATACGACTTTATTAGACTATAAGTTCATCAATAATCAACTCTTTGGCTGATTAATTCAACGGCCAAAGAATTGCCACTTGTTCGAGGGCATGTTAATCAAATTATTAGGGAAAAATGTAAGTAAAGAACCGATTTGACCATTGAATGTTCAACGAATTCTTATCTTGTGCAAAACTTCCTGGATTGGGCTACGTTAACGTTTACCGGCTCGGCGGTCTCAAAGGGTAATGTACGTGTCCTAACTCTTTTCCGGTGTATATATCATTCTCGTGCAAGACATTACTATCCTACGTAAATATTTACTTACTCTCGGTGCAAATTCTCACTCATGTAATAAATAAATAGAAGAATGACATATACCGTAAAAAAAAAAAAAAGAAGAATGACATATAGAAAAGTGTGGGCCTTACAAAATGCTCGGTGCATCGGTGGAGACAAATACTTCCCTATTATATCTAACGGTTGAAATCAAACGAACCACGTTTATATTTGACACTTATTTTGAAATGGGCACCCACCTGCCTCACAAAATGCTCTCTCTTCAACACGTAAATGCCTTGTTCAAAGTCGTGGCACACGTAGTTTCTTAATTTTTTTTTTCACATAATGTTGTTTCCTTAAGGATCTAACTTTGTTGAGATTCTTTGGTCAATGCTAGCAAGTACAATACAAACTGAAGATTATTCCTTTTCTTCTGAACAGTATACAATTTGAATGATCAAGATAACTAATTTCAATTATGTGATACATAGAACTCTGGCAAAAAAAAATTGTGATAAATAAAATATGATGGTGAATTTTGTTCATTTTGCTTATTAATTAATTGCTGGTAAATGATTCAATTATGTATTATAAATTTATTATAATAAATTGATAATGATATGACATGAGTAAAGTCTGATAAACTCAGCATGAAAATCAAGCTTTAAAAGGCTAATCAAAGGTCTAATAAATAAAACCCACATAAAATGTGGCAAGCAAACATGAAGAGCAGTTTACAGTACATCATCTATTTTCCATCTATAAATAGTATAACATTCTTCATTTGCCAAAAAAAGTGAATCATACTTCATTTCATCTCTCGGTTGGGATAAGAATTGGTTTGAACATCGGAGAGTAAAAGAGCCATTTCTTCCCCTTGCAAAAGTTGTGGAGCCAAGAAGTTGAAAAGCTCTGGAGCACTGAGCAAAGGATAGGAGCTCAGGAGGATTCCAATCCTTAAAATTAAATAACTTAGCTGCTTAGACTATAGACCAAAGAAACCTAAAACTTGATGAACCAGGAACTTGAACACGTTTTTCCATCAATAAATGTTAGTGAACTTAATTAGGTGACAACATATATCAATTTAATGTGCAAACTTAAACAACTGAGTAAGCGTTAAGTGGAAAGGCGAAATCCATTGTGGCACAAATACTTGTATCAAGGATAATTAAATTTTAATAAGAATACCTTGCGTGTTAACAGTTATTAATCCATCTCATTTTAGCATAAATGACCAAAAATACAGTTTTGTATCAATTTTTGAGAATATATGGAACGTTTTGCAGGTAATGTGGACCATGTCAGCATTGCTTTCTTATCAGAGCTTCGCACGCAAAAGATCCTACCCAATTATAACATATGTGCATGATTTCTTTGCAATTCTGTCTCTGTGGACCTAACAAAATTTATTCCTTTTGCTTTCAGTTTTCAGTGGCATATGCAAATTAACATTTCATACCTTTTTTTATGGCACATATGTTAATAACTCCCCAAATGGCATGTACTCCCTTTTTGGAAACCAAACTCCTCGTAAGTGGGTTTGGTGGCGTCAATAATTGAATCACGAATTGGAACGATTATTACGAGACTAATTTTATTTAAGGATTCAATTTGGAAGGACAAATTTCTTATATTATTTCATAGAACTTCATGTCACTGATCTTTACCTTTTATAATTTAATCAGCAAACATCCTATTTTCTCAAGCAAACCAATACTTTTTAACATACAATCTCAAATATTTTATAGTATTTACTATTTTCGTTTGATAAGACATTTTATTTATTCTTATTAAGCATCAAAACTAGTCGAGATTAGGTAGTTCAGTTGGTAAGTACTTACAACTAAGACCAAAAGGTCTTGGGTTCAAATTTTAAGGGCAACCAAATTTTTTATGTTTACTATAGAGATTGATATTTCTTTTTATGAAACCAATAATGAATAAAATTGTGTTGGGGGGGGATTTAAAAAAATTAAGCATCAAAACTACGATCTATTAGCGTTGGAGTTTACTTTAATACCAATAAGGTACAAATTCATTAGTTATCGTATTTATTATTGGAATTCCTTCTTAAGAGATGATCACAAAACTTGATGTGTTAAGTAATTGACTAGATCATTAACCATTTAAATATACAAGATCAGATCAGATCAAATTTACTTTGTAGCCGTGACAAATTGGAGTTCTGGGTCGGTGTCTATTTGGATGTGATGATCTTATGTTGAAGTTTGCCTGATATTTTGACAAGCAACAGCAAATCAGTGGCAACACATTTTCCTTTCAGCTTCAAAAGGCCTCTTTCAGTACTCATCAATGGAGGTTGGCCTCTAAGGATTTCTTTTGCGTGTCAATTTTGGATTTCACTATTTTCTCTTCTTCAACCACAAACCTAGTAAAATATCATACTCAAAATTACACTCATTTACCCATTTTCACTGATCTAAACATATTTCCTAGTGGATAATCGTGTCATTTTTCCCTGCCTTTTGTCAAATATAAATGTAAAATTTCTTTCTTTTTCTCCTGATACAAGCTAAATACATATTCAGCTTAATGTTGGATCCAAATTTGAAATGCAATTGGGCAAAAAATACCCAATAACAGTATGTGAATTTTAAGATCCAGTTAGTGCTTAATTTGGGGCTCTTTTTTCCAAAAAAATATATATATATATATTTCTACGAAAAGCAAACACAAGTTACTGAATTTGGAACGGAAACTCATCACCGACTCAATTGTTGCAAGCAATCTCCTCATCACATCCCAAATTGATGAGCAATAGTTTAAGAAATTTCAGTAACCAACAAAGAAAAAGTTGAAGTAATTGTCATACCAAAGAAAAGGAAAAGTAAACGTGCATTATTTAATGTCTTAGAATTTGAACAAATAAATATCTCTAAACTCAGATCAATTTTTCGAATTGTTTCAATATGTCAATAACTTGACAGAGATAATTTTGTAAATTAACTCGAATTGATTCAAAAATTATCTCAACTTAAACCGCGCATATTTTTCCCAAAATAAAGAAACTATCAATCCAGAGTCGACACTAGCCGGCAAGTCCAAAACAGTTGTAATATGTACATAATTTTGAGTTAGAAAAAAAAAAGATTTCTAAGGACAGCGTTGACATTTAATAAATTAATCAAAAGCAGGCAAATTGGAGTCGTTACCGTGTTCTTCACTCCTCATCTCTTTCCTTCTCATTACACACTCAATTTTCCTCAGCTTTCTCCACCTCCCTCTCCATGCACATACATATATATCCACACCGATGCTCTCTTTTCTCAGTAAACAACATCAACAACCCTCATTTCCTCTAAAACCCTATTCCTTTTTTTTCCTTTCAAATTCACATTGCTACATCTTCAACATTTTAATGGCTTCTTTTCAATCCAAACACGCCCTTTCTTTCAGTCACACCTTCTTTCTTCTCTTTGTTGCTTCTCTTCTCTTGTTCAGCTCTTGCTCTGCCTCTAGACCAGGCCTCGTGCTACTCACGGAGGAGAAGAAAGTTCCTGCGGCACCCCAGGCCCCGAAGCCTCACCGGAGATTGTACGAGACGGGTTTTATCTACAAGAACCAGATGTTCAATTTCTTGCCGAAAGGTGCACCCATACCGCCTTCCGGTCCGTCCAAGAGGCACAACTCTGTCCAGAATTAGAAACTACATAGTAATAGTATAGTCCCCTTTTTTGATAATTATAGTTAATACACTTTGTTTCTTTTGTTTTTTTATTTTCTCAAAACTGTATTAATTGGAAGGGTTTTGTTTTTTGTTTTGGGTTTATTGTATAGGTTGAATATATAGGAGATGATTTATTTGTTAACATATTCATTTTCGAATCATCGATAGGGAAATTTTTGTACTATTTTTCCTCTGTTTTTGTTTTCGAAGAATTACTTACATATGATCAATGAAATGATGAAAAATAGATGAAATTTTATTATGAGAGTTTAGTCTTCCACTGGGTTTGAAATTTTAAATTTATGTAATGCAAGTTTTCATGATTTATTGGTCAATTTGATGATGCTAATAGTGACTTTTTTTCCATCTCTCTGCTGCCTCTCAATTTTGACTTTGGCGACCGGAAAAAGACAGAATTTGGATCCACTAAGTTATGGTTACTGTAGAGAAGAAGTCCGAAAACATAACCTGAAAGCCATTCAACGTGTTGCGGCTTCGGTTAGACTTAGACTGCCCACATACACCTTTCTTTCACTTGCCTTCCAATTACAGGCACATTTCTTGCCTTGAATGCAATTTGTTTAAGAAAACTGAAATTAAGTATTCATTAAAAAATTATATATATATATATATATATGCACCCGCACAAAACGAGTACAATATAAGAGAATTTTTATACTTTATTTACATTATTTTTAACATATGAAAGAGAAGAAGAAAATTGATGGAGTTTATAAAAATTAGAAAGATAGACATAAACTGTAAAATATAGATATACTCTCTAAACATTTCGTGATTAGAAAAATGCACAAAATATATCTTAGTGGACTTTTTGAGCGACTAGAGTTGTGAATTAATTTTATAGATAAAAAAATTAATAAGGATGTGAATTATTTAATCATAATAATGTAAAGACAATTGACAAAATTGAAATGCTTGCGTCTGAAGTATTTCAAAATAAAATGTCTCGTGCAAGGCATTTATATATCTAAATTAGAGTTTAATTCCAACACATCATCATAGTCCAAATGTGTTGGCCCCTCTCATATTTTGTCACCTCCAATGTACCATATTATATAATTTAATTTCTATCTAACTCAAAATAAATTAAGCACTAGATGTGACAGTAATCGAATCGAATGTCGTCCTTAAATGTTTCCGTATTCCGGAATGACAAGCGAATGGCATATGACCAAAAAAAGGAAAATAATATTAGATCTTATTAAAGCTACAAAAAGTTTATTATTAAATTTAACATGTAATGAAAAAATCGACTTGTGAAGAGAATACGAGAACGAAATACATTAATAATGTTTAATTGTGGTAGATTATTTTCATAAGTCATTTCATTTGTTTTCACTTAAAATCAAATTCTAAATTTTTTAATATTAGAGTTGATACTATTATCAGTTAATGGCAAGTTTATTAGTTATTATTTGTAATAAATCAAATTGTAAAATATCAAAGTAGACAGTAAATTGATAAATTTAGTTAGGTAAAAAGTTGAGCAAATAATATATTTTTTGTAAGCTAAAATAACAATATACAAGTTAATGTATTTATAGCAAACATTAAATCAGATAAAAAATTCTACAACTGACTTTGTTAAAAAAAATTAAGGCCAACAATTCTGCGGAAAAAAAAAACAAATGCATCAAACCTTAAACTTTTGTTTACTAGTTGCGCGTACAATTAATGCCAGCCGTAGAATGGCATCGTAAAATGAATTTAAAGAATGCTTTAATAATATTTTTTTTATTACATCTTCTCTTTTTATATTGATATTTTTAATAAAAAAATTTAATTTAAATTATAATTTTAATATTCTCTTTATCACATTCTTTAACTTTAAAAATAACATATAAAAATTTTTTTTTACTAACTAATTATAGAGATTGATACATACTCTTTATATTATATGATATTAATAATAGTTTAATTCTATTGGTTAAAAATATAAAAAATATAAATATAAAAAATATCAAATAATTAAAAATTAATTTTTTTATAAAAACTAATAAAATAACACTAAATTTTAAAGAATTGTATTAAAAAATAATTTTTTTATTATTTTATATAATTAAATATATTTTTTGTTTTTATTAAAATTATATTTTATGATAAAGAGCACCCTTGGAGATGGTGTTAGGCTGACTTTTCGATTGTGTTTTGTAAAGTTGTGGGTCTATATTTCATTCTTGCATGTATAATATAACGGTAGCCAATTTTGTCAATGCCTTGCACATTTATGCTTTGAAGTTTCAACTGTTGAGTACAAGGAGACAAACTGCACATTATTTGTATTATTTTATTTTGGATTTCTAAGTTTTTTTTTTCACTTATCTACAATTTATCAATCACAATGCTTTCCCATTTTGGTACCTAATTAGTGTTCCAGTTGTAATTTGCTAGAAAATTCCACAAGGCATTTGTTTCTCGCCAATTGTTTAAATTTGGTGCATGAGATCTATCTTGAGGGCAACTATTATGAGCATAAACAATTTTGAAAAGGTGTTGTCAGTGTTCTCCATCAACTAATTCTAAATATTATCTTTGAGCCTAAATATAGCACTCTTAAGGCTACTCATAGTATACGGTTTTTGAAATCATTTCGCAGAACATCTGTTCAATATTTTTATTATTATTTTATTAAAGTACTTAGTTTTTAACCCCTCAGTTTTTTTATTCGTAACTCATGAGCTACTTTAAGAGTCTCGTGGGACGTCTATTCAGTTTTTTACTAAATACAATTTTATTTTAATCCCCAAACTTTTATTTACTACTTTATTTAATACTTTCTACTCCAAATTCATTAAAATAAAAATAGTTCATTCAAATAAAAATAATTCGTTAAAATAAAAATATTACATTAAAATAAAAATAATTCATAAAAATTAAATTAAAATAAAAAATTACATTAAAATTAAAATATTACAAATAAAATAATAAATATTACATTAAATTAAAAATATTACAACTCATATTTTTCACAAATTTTTTACAAGTGTATTCATGCAAACGTCGTGTCGCGGGAGTCATATTCGACGTATGTTTGTCGAGCATCGTTATGTCTTCCTTAAGCTGTTGATATTTGAGATACTCCATTTTTTCTCGTTCAATCTCGAGCCGTTGTTCTTTTTCTTTCTTCCTACTAGCTTCCGTTGTTTCGAAAGATTTGCGATTTAATTCTTTCTCGAACAACATGTCTTCCAAAATGGACGCAACTTCGGAGACATCGCTTGATGTTGACTTTCCTTTCCCATGCACTTTGTGTTTCGCCTTTTGCTTGGTTCTTGGCTCTTCCTCTTTGGCCTTATCTTGGCCCATTGGGCGAGCCTCTTGGGTTGGCTCTCCTTCGAAGCTAGGATTAGAGGCTTTGAGATCGAAAGAGCCGGAGCTAGTGTTGGCGCCTTAGGCGTTCACCTTGGTTCTTTTTTGACTAGCCTCGGGGTCCATGGGCAATGCTTCCCTCCATTTCGGATGATCACGTAAAAGTTTTCAAACATCATCGTAGAGGAAATGGGCTTTCGCCTCAACCAAGTAGACAGCGCGTTCTCGCTCCATAATCATATCATCGCTCCAACCGCTATGATAAGTCGAAGCAACGTTATTGTAGATGTCGTTAAATAAGGAGACAATTTTGTTGAGTGTACGCCACCTATTTTTAACGGTCTTCCCATAACGTTGCTCGCTTGCCTCCAACTCATGGTTGAAGCGTGCAACCACCCGCTTCCAAAAAGAGTTGGTGTTTTGGTCGTTGGACATTATGAGGTCTTCGAAAATAGCGATCCAACACTTAGTCAACTTGACGTCGTGTGGAGGGATCCACTTTTTGTACTTGGCACCGACATCGGGGCCGAGATTGCTTAGACCAATAGTAGGCTCGGAGGGTTCATTTCAGGAGTAGGAGAATCCCCTTAGGAATCCATCGTCGAGCAACTATCCAACACGGAGATGTAAGGATTATTTTGTGAAAAAGGATTGGACGTAAAATTTTGAAAATTACCAAAATTGGAAAGTGCGAGTTGATATGGAAATGGGAAAAATGAAGTGGTGGGATTGAATTGATAGTTTGTGAAATGGGAAAAATTTGATGGATTATTTTGAGAATATCAATAGTTGACAAAATTTGATGGGTTATTTTGAGAAGAGGATTGAATATTTTCATTGTTGGAATCCATAATTTTGGGGAAAAAAATTGAAGTGGAAGTAATTTGAGAGTATGAAGAGAAATTTTAAGAGTTGAGAGAGTTTGAGGGAGAGAAATGAGTGTTTGAAGTGTAGAATGAGAGAAAAAAATGTATTTAAGGGGTATTTGTAGGAAAATTAGTAAAATTAGCCATTAGGGACCAAGAGGGTAATTTTTCGGCCCCCAACAGTACTCCAACGGTAATATTACCGTTGGAGTAAATCTGACCGTTGTATCGTTTATTTTGATTTTAAAAGAATAATGTGTCAGTCGCGGGCCAGTGGGCCCCACGCCTGACACATGTAGCTCGTCCTCCCGCAGAAGGACGAGCTACGATATGGGGACGCAATAACGCGTCCCCATGTCAGCGGCTAGGATCCAATACGGGATCCTAGCCGCTTTACAGGACGCTTAATATGAATGAATTCTTCAATTGTCATATTAAATGATTTTCATAGTTTTAGATGTTGAATCTTTATGCCATTTGGAGTCAAAAATCACAACGAGAAAAGGTAGGGTGTAGCATTTTTTTTATTTCTAATATTGATTACCAACAAACTTCAGACTCATTAAGTGGAAACTTATACTACTAAAAACTTATTAGTGAGTGTGGGCTAATTTAATGAGTTTTTCGACTTTTCTATATTAATTAATCACAACAATCGGTTCAAAAAAAATGAAACAAAAAAAATTGTGTTGAAGGGTTCCATAAATAGTTACCGCGAGCGGCTCGGAGCTCGGCTTTGTAAAAGCTCGTTTACAACTTGACTCGATAATAAATGAGCCAAACTTGAACAAAATTTGAAACTCGACTTCGTAAATAGCAGAGCTTGAACACTGAAAAAATCGGTTCGAAAAGCTCATGAACGAGGCTCGTTTGCGTGTTCGTGAACATGCTCGATTGTACGATCGTGAACAAGCTCTTTTACTAAGCTTGTGAACAAGCTCGAGTGCAGACTCGCAAACAAGTTCGTGAACAGGCTCGATTGCAGGCTCGTGAACAAGCTTGATTAAAGCTCGTGAATAAGCTCATTTAATGTATTCTTATATTATTATATACGAAATATATACTAAATAGCTCGACTTTAAGATTATTTATATTATTATATAGGAATATACATTAAATATTATGTGTAATGTATTCTAATTCTATTTTTAAATTATTAATATTTAACATGAACATGTGTACAAAGGTGTACATAACATGAAATTATTTTATGAAATATTATTTTTTACAATTTTGATCACTAATTTGATTCGATTTTTAGTTCATAAATTATTATTTTCAAGTATTCTATTTCTAAGTCTCTTTGAGGGCAAAAGAAATACGAAGTGAACCAATTGT
>CAODLS012745577.1:0-13835 GCA_948243855.1 Flueggea neowawraea
GTTCAATATTATTACCGGGATGCGATTGTCAGAATTGTCAAATACAATTTCCACAAAAGCAGATAAAACTTGGTGTCCTGCCCCTTCCTGTTCAAAATAAATTGAAAAACTGAATTTGACACTGAAGAATATGACTTATAGATTTTTAAAAAAGAAAATCTAAAGTCCAACAGTAATACATAAAGAACAGAGTAATCCAATAGCTTGAATGTGAAAGCTCTCATAATGAAACATACATGGAGTAGTGCATGCCTATCTTCACTCCGCAAATTTTGGAAGAGGTCACTCAGTACAAATCGAATGGCTGCAATAAATTTAATGACAAAAAATCAATAAAAATTATTAGGAAAAAGGAACAACAATAAGGAAGCAAAGAGAAAAAGAAAATGTACAGATTTGCTCACCATGAAAAAAGTTCGACTTGCCAGATCCATTGGCACCAACTGCAGAAGCCATTTAAATTCACAAATATTTGTTAAGACATGATACGAAATTCCATAAATGGATGAATCCATTCTCCAATATATAGAGTAAATTAAAAAGTGCAATTAGAAATCAAATAAATTTAACATGGCTCTAGCAATTATTCTCAGTTGGTGTCCACTACATTTATGCCCCTTCAAGCATGTCAGCAAGAAACATACACGCCATAGTTAAAAACTTTCACAATTTTTTGTCTTGATTTAGATCAATAAACTCTAGCAAAAAATAAAACTCGAGCAAAATGATTATACCATTAATCATATCATACACAATAAAATACTAACCATGCAAAAAAAATATAAAGATAACATAAAAACAGTCATTTTTTTTATCTTATTGATCAACAACCAACCAAAAATAGTTGCATCAATTCAATAATGAAGGAAAACTGACTTACCAACACAATTAACTTTGGGACTAAAGGGCTCAGTCGCAACTTGTTCTCGGTAGCTCTTAAAGCCTTCTATTACAACCTATATCAAAACAACAAACAAGCATAAACATAAAAATCATTTCACCCGTTCAACTAGAACCAAAAAAAAAAAGCATAAATGATGATGATGATGATGATAATAATAATCAGCACGAAAATTTTTACCTGCTTTATATACATGTCGTAGAACTACCTAATCATACGCTCTCTGCAAAAATATAAAACAAAACCAGAAAAAAATCAATAAATTCTCAGCCAAACATGAAAACCTCAAAATTAACAAGAAAACCTAACTTTCGTCAGCATCAAAAGAAGATGATTGACATGAGTATGATTGAAATTCCGGTTGAAACCCTGTTGGATTGAATTGACTTGACGATATGAGCTGTGAGTAAGCCTGCTCACGGGTCTAGATTTTGTTTTCAGGAATTCAAAATTAAAGGAAGGGACAGAGTTTTGAAAATCTCCGGTCAAGACAGAGATTCGGGATTTTGCTAATTCAGAAAAGTTTCATCTAAAATGTCGCACGTTTCTGAAATTAGAATTGCAACAGCAACCATAAACGATCAAACGAACTAAACTGAATACCTTGTGCATAGAAATCAGAGACAGTGACAAAGAGCTCTTTCACTTAATATAACAAATCAGAACAACCAGAAATTACAAATTGGTGTCCATTTCATCGACAGACAGAGTGATTTCAAAACGCCACACCTCAAAAATTCAGTAGAGAAGCCTCGCTTCTGAAGTAGAGAAATGTAAAAAATATCACCTCCTCTCGTCGCGACTTTAGAAAGCTTAGAGACAGAGACAACGTGGACAGTGATAGAAAGCAGCGACAGAGACAAAAAGTGACCGGACAGAGAGAGCGTCGATAGAGAGCGCGATTTTACGGTTTGTTCAGACTAGGAAAGTGGGAGTGCGTGAACTAGGTCTACTAACCAGAAAAAAAAATCAACATAGAGATCAAATATTACTACTACATTTCATTATTTTCTTCAAGAACAAAACTGAGAAAACACCAAACAAAGAAGACAAAAAAAAACTAAATGGCATCAAACCCTAGCAATATAGGATGCTTCAAACTCAAAACTGCTATTTACACTTCAAACAAACAAAACCTACTCGGGAGCCAATTTTAGGGTTCCGAAAGGTTAGGTACTGAAATCCTGAGCTTTGAAGGTAGAAATTAGAGGTTTCAAGTGAAGCAGCGAGTGAAGAGTTGGTAGAGAACTTACGGATTGAGTAGCCTGCGAGTTTGAGAGAAGAACTGAAGAGAAAGCGATGACTGTAGTGTGTTGAGTGGGAGTTTGATTCAGGGTGCAAAGGTTAAGCAGAGTGTTCCCGGTGGATTTTAGGGTTAGGAGTACGGGTAGTAGAGCGGGCAAACAAAATTATAGGCGGCAACTGGATAAATTTTTGGTTCGGCAAAACGGGGAAATGTGACACTGACAGTGATATAATGCGCTCAAAGCATACGGTGCAAGACTTAATTATAATTCTATTTTTTTAAGGCAAAATATATTATTTTCCCTCTTTATTAAATTACTTTCTAAAGTTAATCGTTTTGAATAATTTAGATTTGAGCTCGAATTTTGTAAGTTAATCGTTTGGACTAATTTGAATTTGAGACCAAAAATTCGAGCTGAGAAACATATTTTTAACTTGGGAAATCACACTTTCATAACAAAATAAAATACCAATTTTGAAAAATACAAAAAAAATAAATTAATTTGTCAAATGCCACATTCGCGAGAAATTGATTTTTTCGCGACAAAATGAATTTCAACTAAAAAAAATTGATTTTCCAGAGATATCTAAAAGGTATCTAAAAAGTCTCCAAAAATCTTCAAAAGTCTCTAAAAGTGTTTTTTAGAGGTCTCTAAAAAGTCTTCAAAAAGGAGTTTATAATTTTTTAATAAAAAATTTGACTTAATAAATTTTTGGAGTAATATTTTTTAAAAAATTAAGTTGAATTATTTGTATATATATATGTATTTGGTCTACACAATATTTACAAATTTTAATTTAATTTAATGGTGATTAATTTAGTATACAGAAATATACAAAGGTCTACAATGCTTTACAAAGGTCTTCAGATCTTTAGAAAGTCTTTATAAGTCTTCAAAAAGTCTACAATGGTATACAGAGGTCTTCAGAAGTTCTTCAGATGATCTTCAGAGGTTTTCAAAAAGTCTTTAGAGATTTTTAGAAAGTCTTTAGAGGTTTTCAAAAGGTCTACAATAGTCTTCTCCAAAAGTTCTTCAGAAGTTTTGTAAAGGATCTTCAGAAGATCTCCAAAGGCCTTTAAATGTGTACGTAACATCAATTTTAGATTTATGCTATCACCAACACCAGATCGATCTCCGCCACCATCAACACTTAAAAAATAAGCGACTAACGTTTGACAATCCCTAACCATCGCCACCACTGCCACAAAACTCAACAAAATCAACCATCGACGAAGGTTTTCAATGTTTTTAAGTTTTTTTATTCTATAAAAAGAGAATGGAGTGGCTAAGGTTGTCGTTGCATCGTCGCCGCTGCTTCAACACCAAACCAAACTCCATCGTCACCAACACCAAGCCAATTCAATACCCTTCGACGACCTTTCTTTTCCGTAAGCCACCTCTCTACCCTGCAACCGTGGCATCGCTCAACAATAAAACAACAGATCTGCACCAAAACTCTTTGAGGATCATATGAAATTATGCTACCATCATCAACAATCATTCGTAAGAAATAAAACTAAATCTCTAATGATATGCGACCTCCCTTCTTCTCTATCGGTTCACATCTCACCGTCACTAGCTGCCGCCAACCAATGCGCCACCTCATAACATCGTCAACCAGTCACAGTGTTACGCCACCTCCCAGTCGCGCCTAGTCCATATCTCATCAAGAGTCGACGTGATCTGTTTTGGAGTAAAAGCCATCACAATCTGGATGTCGGTGAAGAAAATGTCGAATGAGATATAACAGGTCGACCAGACGGTGTCGAATAGAGGAGATGAGGCGACGGCAAAGAAGAGGATGAAGGTTGTGGAAATGGAAAGGAAGAGAGGAAAGAGAGAAAGAGAAAGGACGAGAGGAAACGAGGAGGCAGGAGAGAGAGAGGAATGATATTTTGGAAGATAGGAGAAAGACATGAGATTTTAGGAGAGAGAAAAATTAATAGTAGATAAAAATGGTATTTGTGGAAATGGAATATTTTATTCTTCAATTTAGAATAGCATAATTCAAAATCAAGGAGTCAATTATGATATTTGGAATAATTAACTCTTTTAACTTTTAAGGTAAACTATAGTCAAATTTGAACTCGAGCCCCTAAAAAAAATCCGTGCCGCATTTTTTGATGTCATTTTATAGATATCATTCGTAGTTACCAAGATTTATGGAACCAAATATTCATTAATATTTGGTAAATGCAATTGACTATTTTCGTAAATGCATAATATTCTGTGAATGCAAATATTACCAATCAAATATTTCGTACATGCAAAATATTCATTATATTTGGACCAAATAATTATTATATAGTGTCAAAAAAATAATTTGAGGAATGACTAAAATTGATCTACTCAATTAATACAACTAGTTTTTTTATGCACGTTCATTGCACGTGATAAAATTTTTTATCAAAATTTAAATAATTATGTTTAATATACTATTAAATTTTGACAAAAAATATATTTGTAAAATATATTAGTAGAGAATTATAATTTTTTATTCACATTCAATAATATTGGATATCCATTTTCAAAATACTACGCTTTTAACTATATAGTAAAATTCAAAAGAATATTAATGTAAAATATGTTCTTAATTTTTATCAAATATAGAGCGTACAAATGCTATGATAGAACTCAAAGCAACACTCCAGAAAACCGAAAAAAAAAAAGTTTATTTTAAAAGAACCAACGTAGTCCAACTATAGAAAAAAAACTCACAAATAGTAATCACTACTTAAATAGTTTATATAATATCAAAAAATAGTTTGTTAATATAAATCAAATTATTGACAATTAACTTGGGATGATGGGTCTAATTATCACTACACGTTTTCGCCCTTAATTACATTTGCAAAAACCGAGAATTTTTCTTTTACAAAGCGATAACCATTTTTAACTATTCAATATTTTTTTTTATCCGTTCTCTCAAGGAGACATGAACCCAATAGGGATGGCACAAAATCAAAAAAAAACGCTAAACTGAACCGAATCAAACCTGTTAGTTTGTACGGTTCAGTTTGTTTAGTTTGTTCGGTTATTTTGGTTTTTGCTTATTGGTTTGTTCGGTTAATTCGGTTTAGTTTGGATTTTAAAAACCGAAAAAACCGAATAAATCAAAATTAATTTGGATTTTTAGTTTAAATAATTTTAATTTGGACTTTTAGAATATATGATTTTTGTTTGAATGATTTTATTTTTAAGTTTTTTATTAGAATGATTATTGATGAAGTATTATATTGTGGATATGTTTTGTTTTTATTATGACTAATTATTTTTATTAAGTCTCGTACTGTAAATTTTTATGAATTATCATCTTAATTATCAATATTTGAAGGAAAAAAATTAGTTGATCTCTAGTTGACTTGGTTTAGTTTATTACAAATTAATCCAAAACTAAAAACCCAAAAGCACAAAAAGAATAAGAAAGAAAAAGTCGGTTTGGTTTGATAAATCCAGACCATTTTTCTCCTTTTCTGCTGAAAACCGAATAAACTATCGGTTAACTGAATAAATCGATCGAACCAATTTGTCGGTTCAATTAAAAATCGAATAAAAGTTAGGTTTGGTTTGATCGGTTCATAGAAACCATCGAACTGACCGAAGTGCCAGCCTAGAACCCAACACTCTACCTCTTGATGTTGCTTCGAGTCCTGGACTTCAGAGGTCCAAGTCAGGGCACGACACCACTAGTGCCAGCCACTCACGACATTAGTTATTCAATAATTAAACATGAAGATAACTGTAACTTTGATCATTTTACTTAACAGAAAAAGTTGCTTTAATTTTTTAAATTGAAGTAAGATAATTTTTTTAATTTAAAAATTGAATGTAGTTTTAGAAATTATTAGCCACTTTTAAATTAAAGGATAAAACTACTTATTAGTCAAAGAATACTAAAGGATCACATTGTTAATCCAATAAATATGATTAAAAATGATTAATTTCAACACCTTAAAGAACTATTTTAATCAATATATGTTGGATGGATTTCGTGTCTGAGGATGGTACACTCGGGTATGCATGCTCGAGCGCAACGTAACCGGGTAAAAAGGGGAATAAAGTAACCACGTGAATTTGACTAAGGTGTTCAAAAATACCTAGCAGCCTAGGACTTCTAAGTACGAGGAAGGTAAAAATGACTATAGTAACTCAGCAAGGAATAAAAGCTGAGTAACAGAGCAATAAGTGAATGAAAACAAGTAAAGGAAAGCAATCATTTACTTTCAGCCTTTAGTTTCCTTGCCTTTATTTCTTGTCATTTACTTTCAGCTTTCAGTTTCCTTGCCTTTATATTTATGTACCTTTTACATTTCCATTTGCTTAATTAAGTTCTTTAGCCTTTATGAAGTTGTACTTCTTTTCTTTTAATGAAGTTCACATTTTCTTATGCATTCATCTCTAATCGAAAGTCCTAGGCTACTAAGCAACACGAACCCAACAACAAATATGTCCGCTCCCAAGCGAGACCCCGTAAGGGCTCGGGCCAGTGAGCCTCGGGACCAAAAAAGCCGACCAACAAAGATGGCAACCCCAGTGGGAGCTAATTGTGAGGAATGGTGAAATGCATGACTCGAAGTGGGAATCTTTAGTTGCAGTTTGAAGATAATCAAGGACATGAAGCTACTTCGCCCGAAAGGCAAGAAGCGTCCCCTGTAGGATCAAGTTTTCCAATGTCTGAGTCAGGATCACAATCCCTCGGGGACGAATCTAATTGAAAGCCCGTTTCGAGGAAGAAAAGGGAAAATATGATAGGCGAATTGAAGCTCAAAAATAGGCTTTGCAAGTTCATTTAGAGGCTACAAATGCTGAGATAGATGTGTCATTGCATACTTCAGAGGAAAATCTCCTCAAACAAAAGCAGGAGTTCGAGCGAGTTCTGGATGATGAAGGCCATGAGGCTCGGCTTCACATGGATTACCAAATTGGAAAAATCTAGGGTCAACTCACACAAGTATCCAACAAGTTGATCAAAAAAATACGGAATGTTCAAATCGAACAGATAGAATTGTCTCAAAAGCATGCGCAGGAGCTTATCAAACGCACCAATGATTGGTTCATCTCCGTACAAGGCAAGGTGACCGAATAACAGATGATCTCAGACACCTCTTTCATGATTCCCAAGGACTACTCGGGCGACAGGTAACCAAAGACGTTAAAATAATGGACAAAGGCAAACGTCCTCTAGAAGAAACAAATCAGTGAATTGTGTTGTCAGGATCTCCATCAAGAAGGCTACCCGATCCACCGTTCGGATATCCGAAGATTACCACTAACCGGGCTTTTGAGCCATCAACCTCAAATTATGCTCCGCGAGTTCTAGGCCAGGGGCCTTTGGCTCAGACTGCAGCCCCCACACCGGTTGTAGCCACTGTAATTCAAAGTATCATGTCAATGCCATAAGTGTCCTCGAGCACTCAGGGAATGACACCAACATCAACATCAACTTAACTTTATCATTTGTCTTTTGTCTTTACCTTCTCAGCCCGTAGTGTAGCTTTCCATTTATTGTCCTTTATTTGCACCCTTTACTTTTTGCCTTTATTGCCATGTCCTTAATTCAGCCTTCAGTTTCCTTGTTTTTATTTATTGTCATTTACTTTAAGCTTTTCGTTTCCTTGCCTTTATATTTCTGTACCTTTTACATTTCCTTTTGCTTAATTCAGTTCTTTAGCCTTTATCAAGTTGTACTTTTTATTTTTAATGAAGGTCACATTTTCTTATGCATTCGTCTCTAATTGAAAGTCTTAGGCTACTAGGCAACACGAACTCAATAACAAATATGTTCATTCCCGAGCACAACCCCTTTGGGCCAGTGAGCCTCGAGACCGAAAAGGCGACCAACAATATCATAACTAAATCTTTAAATTTGCAACCATGTATCTCTGTAAGATAGTACTTACATATGTATTGGAATGGGTATGAAAATGGCATTACACCCATGAAAACGTGTTCTCGAATTTATTTGGTAGCACTACCAGATCTTAATTAAACTTTGACGAGAATAATATATCTTTCGTCAAATCAACAATATGTGTGATTGACAATAAGGGTTTGCCTTTAATGTATCAATAACAATATTATAATGTTTATCATATTGAGTCCAAAAAATTGCATCCACATCAAAATTACAAAGCTCGCCCTATAGTTGAGAGAAAGATATGAAAGAGGGGAGTGGAGGCATGGAATCAAAGAGAAGTACGAGTCTTTGTCTAAGAGATGAGAAGGTGTGCGTGAGTGTTAGGTAGATAGAGAAAGGAACACATTTGTTAGAGAAGAAAAGTAATTAATGTCGAAAAAGAGGTAGAGGGTGGGTTGGTAAAGGAAGGAGATGGGGATTTGGGTTTATTTGGTATTTTCAATTTTGGTTGGGTTAGTTTGGGTTTTGGATGGGTGGGTTTGGGTTTTTTAATTTTTGTGTTCTATATATTAAAAGTGTAGAGTGTAATTTCTGGCATGTCGCTTGGTCTAATTTAACTGTTTTTTCTAAATGGAATAGGAGGTTTTGACCTTGCATGGAAAAAACAAAGCTAAGTCTTGTGTCTGTCTCCTTCACCCTTGAAGAAATAGAAATTTTGTGGATTGAACAACATAAATGGCATTCGGATTATAATTTTCAATTATATCATAATTAAATCATTCTTCAAGCTCTAATGGCTTCAAATATTTGCTATCAATTAGATAAGTGTCTATTGCAAGTCAAACGACTCACTCATCCTTCGGTTTTCTTGATACAATTTTGCACCACAAACATAATTATTAATTCAATCTCCAATGAGAAACTTAGGGCCTATTTAGTTTGAAAAACAATTTATTGTTTTTTTTGTTTTTATTTTCTAAATTGTTTCTTTTTTAAAAAAACGGAAAATTTAGTTCACAAAACCCTTGTTTTTCATAGAAAATAAATGGAAGTTTTGAACAACTTCTCTAGTTTTTTTTTTTTTTCTGCTTTATAAGTTTAAAGAATTTTTAGAAAATTTTCTAGACTAAACATGTATTTAAACTGTAAAACCAAAACTCAGTCGCGTAAGATATTTCAACCAATATAAAAATTTGTGCTAGCGCATCATAATTGCACATAATATAATTATAATAAAAATGAAACTTGTATCAACTGTTTCGCGTCATAATTGTATACTCTATGAAAGACAATATAAAACATACTAGCAATCAGTATTAGTAGTGGAAATAAAGAGCAGATCGAGTGCCTAAATCGAAACCAACAAGAGCAACATGTTGGTAGGATCGACACAAGCCTTTACAGTTGAACCACGTGCTCTACAAAGATGAGAGCAACCAATTATACATCGTCTAAGAGCCTCTTTAGGACCAAGATAGACTAGAGGGAAAGACCTAACTTTCTTCCTTCTCTTTTTGGTGAATGTGAATGTGGAGATAGGAGAACATTTTTGGAGGGGAAATAAACGTCTTTGCCCTTTTTTCCTTCTTATCTATATATATAACCAATTTGAAAAATATCTAAGTTGATATTTTCTATATATTGCGCTTCATATTGGGCTTCATTTTGATTGGGCTTGTTTGGCCCAATTAAGAAGCCCACATCCAATTACTATTAATTGGTTATGCTCATCAGTCAACTCGATAATTGACGGACTTGAGTTCAACCCATTAACGTCAGGGGCATACCTAACTTTTCAACATCTACCACTTGCACATGACGGTATAGTATATCATTATGCAACATGGTTAACACTTATATAACCACGCTCGATCCCCTCGTTATACAGGCAAATAGACCGCACAACCAGCATATGTCAAGAGTACAAACACTATACACCTATTAGGGTCGTACAATGATGTTGACTAATAGATCCTACTGTTGTTGTGTCTTCATGTAATACCCCGTTTGTTTTGGCTAGGTATATGTAGCTTTTCGTTCATCTCCGATCCGATCCTTGGGTGTTCGGAGATGTTGTTGGGATGTTGGTGGTGTTAGATAAAGTCTTATTGTTGAGCAAGCTTGGAGTTACTCGAGTAATGTTAGGAGTTACTCAAGTAAGTTGAGAGTTACTCGAGTAAAATGTTAAGTTATTCGAGTAATCGAGGGTTGGGTTACACGAGTGACGGCTAGTCTCACTCGAGTGGGTTCATGCTTCATTTCTGTCAAGAGCAGGGACTTACTCGAGTAAGTTTTTGACTTACTTGAGTGAGCGGGGCTTGAATCCTCTTTGAAGCAAAACTTACTCGAGTAAGACCCTGAGTTACTCGAGTAAGCACTGAAATAACTCAGGAGCTTGGCAAAACACTGCGTTTTGATGTCTAGGTCTATTTAATACCCCCACCTGACTTCTCTTCAATATTTACTCCTCCAAACATTCTAAGATTCCTCTCTCTTCATTTTTCATTGCTTCTCCTTGTCTTCAATTGATTCCCTAAGGTAAGAACACTCTTCTCTCCCTTATTTTGCTTCCATTTTATCATTGAATGAATGGATTTGTTGGGCTTTTTGAGGAGTAACGGGATGTGCTAGGGTTTCTAATTTGGGTTGATTCGGGTGTTTTTGGTAGAAAGATTGTTAGGGATTGTAAAATCGGGACTTGGGAGTCTAGAAACATCTAGGTTTATCTTGAAATCATTAGAATAGAAGTGGTTCATAAATGGGTTTGAAACACTTCGGGTTGGATTGATTTTGGATGATTCCGATTTGTTTTGTTGGATTGGAGTATAGATTAATACTCTAGAGGTTGTTTATAGACAACGTGGGTGTTTGGGAATGATTTTGCTTGGTTAAATCACGAGTTAGTAGATTTGGAGAATTCTGGGCAGTGTCATACTCGAGTAAGACTTATTGTTACTCGAGTAAGACAGGGTATGCTTCACTCGGGTAAGACCATGATTTACTTGAGTGAGCAAGGTTGTTACTCGAGTGAGCCAAGGTTTTGAGGGATAAAAGCTGTAATTTTGCATTTTGTCAATTTTTGAGAGTTTGGGGACTCATTTGGGGATTCTAACTACTTTGAAAAGTTACTTAGCTATCCTAGTATAGTCTGAGGACTATTTTCTAATTTTTCAAGTCCTGGGGACTAAAATATAATTTTACACTGGTTGATAACCAAACTGTAATTTTATGTAGAGTTTGGATTTTGGATCCAGAATGATAGATTATCATTCGATATGGATCATTTGAGATCTTTCGAGAGTCTGCATCTGCATTTGCACATCATGCATCTAGTATTTCCATAGTACTCATTTTGATTTGACTCTTATATATCCGTGGATATATATATTTGTTCTGTTCAGTTTCCTGTTCGTGCCCGAGAGACTAGCCATCGACGAGTGGGGCCTGACGAGTGTTTTGCACTTGAACAACCAGGTGAGTGAATAGCAGCTTCAGACACATAGGTTGTATCTCGAACTGTATATGTTTTCTATTGTGTATAACACATATTCTGAAAAATGAATTAATCTAAGGATTGATTAATGATAAACTGATTATGTGTATTAATCAAGATTTTGCTTTGAAATTGATATATATATATATATATATATATATATATATTATATATCCTCTATGATTTTGATGCTTCTACGCATACTCTACTTTGATACTATATATTAGAATGATTTATATTTTATGATATGGGATTCTTACGTTACGAGGATAAACGTAACATTTGGTATACCAATGTTCTAATAAATCCAGCTACTAGAGTTACTAGTAGACATGTGTCCTGATCCGACACATGATTTGATATGGATTGTGGCAGAGCCCACATACTCTGTTCTGAGTGCCACGTGCATGCATTCTGTTCTAGTCCCATATATTTGTATATGTATTTTGACTCTGAAAATGAAAATTGTTTTATACGCCTTTGTGTTTATGAGTGCTTGGTATGTGAACCCTTTTGCGAAAAAATTTCTGAAAAGCTATTACATATGTATAGTTTGTATATATATGTATGTTAAACTATATCTACATGTGTAGTTTTGAACTGTTTTCAAAACAGTCTTTGTAAGGCATGTATGATGCCATCTGAAGTGTTATTCCTCATTGGGCCCTGAACCCCCATTTGTTTCTCTGTTAACTGATTCATATTAACCAGGTTCATCAATTTTGGCTTCGGTAACTATCAGCATCCAGACTCCAGTGAGGCATCTTTTGATTAGTGATGCCCTTTTGTCCGGGCTCATCTTTTTGTTTTGTAGAGCTCCACATCGGGATGTAGTTGGGTTACCGAGTTGTCATTTTGGCTTTTGGATTATGTTTCGTTGTTTTCCGCATTTATAACTTTTGATATATATTTATTTATATACATATTTGATTTACTATGTTTTGGATGATTAAACGTTTTAACAAATGTTTTATTAATCTGATCGTTTAGGTAATATGTTCTGATCTTTGATGCTTGTGCGAGATGGGCCAGGCTCCCACAGACGATTCACCTCGTACGCCAGTCACAGGCTCGCAATGGGTTGTGACACTTCAATATAAGCTCCAACATGCAAATGAAATTTATGTATGTCTTTCCCTATAAGATTTTTCACAATAGATGCTTCAACTTGCAATTTTGATCTCAAGGAAGCTTTACTCATGTTCACATATCATGATAGACAATGATAGGCGCCTACGCAAACATTGAGACTGGTGTAAATGCGTTATTAAAAATGATATTTGTTGGGTTTTTTATGCGAATAAAAATCTAATATGAGCGGTGGAAAACAATAATATCACACAAGAAACATCCAGGAACATTGTATGTAATCATAATTAATAAAAAGAGGCTAAATATATATACCTTTTAACTTAGCTGAATTGCTTTTCTCCAAAGCTGGAATTGCCGAATTGCTTCCTTTTAATTGTGTTGAGCTAATGCTATTGACAATAGGGACTGCCAAAAGACGACTCCCCTCTACTTTCACACACACACATAATTTTAAACAAAATTAGAAAAAAAAACTCATTAAATTTTATTAGATGCCTTCACTTATGGCGGAGGAATACCGTGGTTACAATACCGAATTTAATTATATAATATAACTATACAACAATTAACAATACATTATAAATTAAAATATAAGTAAAAAAGAAAAAAATTAAACTAACTCTCGTCATTGGAGTCAGAAGTGTTTGTTGTGGAAGCGGTATCAAATAACTCCTCACCTTCAAATGATGATGATGAATGGAGTTGGTCTTGAGCCCTTTGAATCGCCCTCGACCAATCATCAACACAAACTTGAGCTTTCAATGCCTCGGGAGCTAATCTCGATCTCTTACAATCTAAAATGTTACCTCCACTACTAAAAGTTTGTTCAACCGCCACGGTAAAGGCTGGAACGGCTAGTACTTGGAGTGCAACTTTTGAAACAGTAGGAAATGTCATCTTGTATTGCTTCCAAAAATCTAAAATCTGAAGATCACCACCAACCTCAAAAACAGTTGTTAGATAAACTTCAAACTCGTTATGAGAGCTTGAAGAACTCCTTGGTTTTTTCCGCCTATCCGCTATCAATTTGGATCTCACGAACAATGATGAGGAGGATGTAGGGATAGTTGGAAGTGAGGATGAACCAGATTCATCATTTGGAAAAATAATAGAAAAAGATTCTAATAATTCATTTATTAAAAGCCTAACTCTAGTAACAATTTGTAAAACATCAATATCATCTTCATTTTCTAATCCTAACAATGAATAATAAGTTTCCAAAATATCTTTCAAAAAATCAAATTT
>CAODLS012745727.1:0-22520 GCA_948243855.1 Flueggea neowawraea
TGAATTGACCTTATTCCTTCATGATAGTTTATGCATATTTGATATAGTTGATTGCATTATTCAATTTGATTTGATTGCACATGTTGATTTTCTATTTTTCAAAGGGGAGATATATTTTTTAAGATAAATGTGTATATTTTGAAATAAACAGGGGGATTTTTCATCTCAAAATGATTTATTTGAAAAATGCATTTACATAGGGGGAGCTATTTGTGATATTTGATTGTTTTCTTATTCTCTTTGAAAAAGGGGGAGAATGTTTATTTTGCATATCCTTTTTGATGATACAAAAGAAGGAAAATATGGCATAAATTTGTAATTGTATTATCTACTGCTTTGAAAACAATTGGTATCAATTGTGTTTATGTATTAATTGTATTATCTACTGCTTTAAAAACAATTGGTATCAAATGTATTTATGTATTTCATCAATTGGTATCCTTATTATTTTGAACATCATATATTTTTGTGTTGAACTAACCAAGTGACAAATAGTGAAATCTTTGATCAAATTGTTTGTTATTAATAAATAGATGTTCAAATTCATGTATGTTTTCTCATTATAAAAAAAAGGGAGATTGTTGAGTTCAGTTTTGATGATAATGAATGCAAAACCTCTATGAAAGAGATACAAAGTTGCAGACTTGATGATATTTGACCATAAAGTACTTAAAAGAGCAATCTAAGCTCGTCAATCACATTAGAGGCATTCTGGGGTTTCCAGAATTGATATTTTGCGCATAGAAGGCAATACAATGCGCATAGATGTGTTGAATTAGAAGATAAAATGGCCCATATTCATGTTATGCACTTAGAAAAGAGACCGATGCAGGTAGCAGAGATGAAGAAGCCACTGGTCTGAAGAAGGCATTGCACTCCGCACTTAGAAGGACGATCTATTCGATTAGACAGGTTCTTGATACAAGCTGAAGAGGGCTCACGAGACAAGGCAAGTCTGCGTATTATCCTTGATCTGTGCGCGTAAAAGATCAAAGGAGCCATCTTTGCTACACACTTAGTATGGTGTATTAAGCGCGTAGACGGGGGTCCAGAATACTGAAAATTTCAAGATGCTCTTCAGGATTTGAATTTAAATATTCTCTGACACAGTTATGTGAAGAATCAAAGAAGCTATCTTTGAAGAGGAATGACTACACATGTAGAAAAGAGTGTTGTGCACGTAGTAAACCACTGGGTGAAAATGTATATTCTGAAATTCAGAGCAATGCACTCAAAATATGGTACAAAGAACGTAGATAAACTGCCTAAGCACATAGAATGGGAACAAGGCATGTAGATACCAATCTATCTAAGGCAGTAAGTACTAGGTTCGAAGCAATGCACGTAGAAGGAAGATCAACACACACATAACTCAGTTGAATCAAAGTATTACGCACATAGATGGTGGCTACACACGTAGTATGTTGTGATGTCATTGAAGAATAAATTTTCTATTTGTTTCACGATGGCTACTTCGAAGCTCCAACATCTATATTCTTACAAATGGCTACAATAGACATCCCAAGACAGCAGGAGAATGAGAGAGATATGATAGAGGCATAAGAGAGACCTTTGCTAAGCCTTGCTACTCATTCTCTCTCACACTTCTACCTTTTTAACCCATCTAAACTATTTACTTGTAATCTGATTTTTGGGTTTGGGTGAACTTAAATTTGTTATATCTTAGGTTGAATTTTTATTAAGCAAGGTTGTTTACTTGGGTTAGATAGGTTTTCTTATTGTGACTTAGAAAAACAATAGTGGTTGCTAGTGAGTCTTAGAAAACTAGTGAGTAACAGTTTTCTAGTTAGGCCCACAAAAACTAGAGGTTTGATTTTCTTGTTTTGTCTATAAAACAAGTGGTAATGGTTTCTAGTTGATCTTATAAGAACTAGGGATTCGGTTTGCTAGTTGAGCCCATAAAAACTAGTGGTTTGGTTTACTTGGTTTGTCTTTAAAACTAGGTGCAACGGTTTTCTTGTCGAGCCTACAAAAATAAGTGTTGTAAACGGTTTCCCTCATCTTGAAAGTGAGGAGTTAGTTGAATGAAATTCTTAAGAGGAATCTTAAGGATTGAACGTAGGTCAAAGAGGACCGAACCACTATAAACCGAATGTGTTTTCTCTCTCCCTACTCTATTTACTTTGTTATATATTTGTGAATTGGTGATTTATTTTTAGCTTCCGCATTTAACTTTGTTATTTGGTTTAACTTCCAAAAGTTTTAAAGTTTAACTTGCAAAAGTTTTTTAATAAAGTTTTTAAAATCTCTCAAACTCCAATTCACCCCCTCTTGGAGTACCACATTGGACTTACATCATTGACCTACGTCCACTCCTCGAGCACCCTCAAGAATTTCAATCCATTATCTCCTCACTTCTAGATGAAGGGAAACCGTTTGCACCCCTTATTTTTGTGGGCTCAACAAGGAAACCATTTACACCTCTAGTTTTTGTAGAAAACAAACGAGAAAACTTACATTCTCTTATTTTTCCAAGGAAACAAAACAAGAAAAACCTTACTCACTTGTTTTGCTAAGACTCAACAAGAAAACATATCTAGCCCTCAATCAAATACTTTGATTGTTACAACTTGTGTTCTCAAACATAGATTTTGAGCTCAACCCAACCCAAGAATAAATTGCAAATGAAAATATCAAAAGTGGGTATATAGTAGAGAATGAGAGAACTAACAAGAAATAGAGCTAGAAAAATGTAAGCAAGGTTTCTCTCACTTCTCATGATGTTAGAGACATCCTTTTATAGATCTTTTGAAGTTTGTGACTGTTGGAATCGAGAATAGAGTCGTTGTCAGATGATTAAAGTTTCTATCCAAACCTGATGTCGTCAATATTTATGTGCACAACTCCATATTACATGTCCAATTCTTATAGCCATTAGAGTCTTATGTGCGTAGCTCACATTTGCATGCTTAACTCTGTTCCTCATTTCTTCCAAGTTTTCTCGGCTTTTGAATTATGTGCTTAATGGTAGACTTAGGTGCTTAACTGACTCCTTGGAAATATTTTCACTTTCTTGGAAAATTTCTTAGGTGCTTAACTTCCTTTTTAAGTGCCTAAGGAAATCCTGAGCACCAAAAGTTGCATAACTTAGGTACTTACTGCTCGTTAAGTACTTAATGATTTTCAAGATTTCTCCTCAAATATTCTATTACATCAGCGAATCAAGAAAAATCAAATTTGAATTTTGAGGAGCATCATAACGGTCTATCAGACTTTGTCAGTTTTTAAGTTACACGCTTAAGCTTTTAGCTTACGTGCTTAAGTCCGCTTTGCCAAGATAGCTCATTTTTCAGTTTTAATTGCCTTCTTCCCACCTTAAGTATGAACGAATTCAAGGATTCAACAAGTTAAAAGTACATACCATTTTTACGTGTGCAGAGATATCCTTACGCGCTTGGAAAAGTTTTAGAGAACACATGAAAAGATTGAACTGAATTTTTGTGTGCTTAATGAGGCCATTACACACTTAACAAATTTCCAGAGAGCACATCAAAAATTTCATCTGATACTTTGAGTGCTTAAGCCCTCCTTTAAGTGTGTAATTCAACAAGACATGAGTCAGGAAGAGAAACGTGCATCAATATCCATTTGGTTAGTCCATTTTCATAATTAAATCATTCCTTACGTGCTTAATCACCACTTGCGTGAATAACTAACAAGATCCTTCCATTTGCAGTATTTTCATGGATGTTTTGTTGTTATCATTATCAAAACCAAAATCAACAATCTCCCCTTTTTTATGATGACAAAACATACATGAATTTGAACATCTATTCAACGTTGACAAACAATTTGATCAATTATTTCACTCCTTGTCACTTGGTTAGTTCAACAAAACAATATGCACGATGTCCAAATCAAGATTGATAGCACTTATGCAAATCCATGCAACGTTCAACATTCTCCCCTTTTTGTAATCATCAAAAGGATATGCAAGAAAAATTTATCAAAATCATTTTAACAAATGTAGCTCCCCCTAAATAAAATCCCTTTTTCAATGAAATCACTTTGGAAGAAAAACTCTCCCTTTTTGTTTTAAAACATGCATAACAAATTTCAAATAATATCTCCCCCTTTGAAATTCAAAAATTCAATGCATGCTACCACTTCAAATAAATATTTTTCAATCAATTCGAATATGGATGTGACTCATCAAATCAACAGATAAACAACCCACAAAATAGCATAAAGATATAATATCAAATCTTTCACGATCCGTTTCCGGACCATGATCGGCGTACGATGCGAACCGTCTAAGGAAGTCCAGCCCATCTCGCATAAGCCTCAAAGAACAGAACTTATAACTAATTTATTGCCAACAATTCTAAAACTATTTGTTACCGATAATAACGTAGAAATTCAAATTTCTTTAAAACATAAATTTTTATATTAATAAATAAATAAATAAATAAAATAAATATTTCTAAATAAGAAATCAAGTTTAAATGCCAAATAAACATACAAAACCATACACCCACATGTATTCTAGTGTGGAGTACTAACAAAATAGATAAATGGGTCTGAACAAAAGGGCATTCACAGCAACTTCAGAATACCTCACCGAGTGCTGAATGCTAAAGGATTACAATCAACAAAATCACCTGAAAAGAAATTAAGAGTAAACAAGAAAAAGAAAGGGGGTGAGAACCCAGTGAGGAAATGACACTCCAGATCGGCACCAGGCCTCACGTAAACTGTTTTGAAAACATTTTTGAAAAAAATACCACATGAACGTATATACTTATACTAATGATATACACTCGTATATACATATATAGTTTGTAAAACATCTTTGAAAATGTTCACACAGATAGCAAGCAGTAGACAATCATACAAAATAATGATTTCAGAGATATATATATAAATATATAAAGATACAACATACGACAAATACATAGTACTATTATTTCAAAAATATTTTCAGACGAAGTAGACAACATGTAGTCATGTAGATTATTATCATAACAAAAGACAAATAAGACATATTATGTGCATACATACATATTAGCATTATTTAGACTGATCAGAATTATAATTTTATTATATTATCATTCAATTACAGAACAAATAGATGTGATGATTACTGATCATACACCCGTATCATATTAAAACTGCGTTGACTAGATTAGATCAAAATAAACTAGCATCCTCATAAGTCCAAACAGTACCAGACTCAAGAGGCTAACAACTAATAGCCTTAGGGGCTAAAAATAGTACTCCGTTCACCCTAAGGGTCTCAAAACTGTAACAAACAGAACTGATCTAAGTACATCTATAAGCATTGTAGTCTATATGCTCCAGTAAGATATACCTCGTCAGACTACAAAACAATATACAACGACAGAATGATCAATAATATAGACAACGTAGCACATATAGTCAAAGACAAAATCAAAACATATCAGCCAGAGGACCAAAATTAGAATCAGAATCGTACGTGGACTCCTGCCACTGACAATATAACATCATGTGTGTTTGCTAGGCACATAGGTTACTACCTACTCTGGTAACTGAGTCTTCATATTGGTATACCAAATACTAAATTTACCCCCATAGCATAAGTGTCCCCAGTCAGAATAATTAGATTAATTTAAATAACCATTTAGAAGAACAAATATACATAAGCAGATACAAGTTTATAGTAGTTATTAGCATAACTCAGAAATACAGAAGAAGATGAAATAATAGTGGATGAACCATACCATTGGCAAGACATATTATACTCAGATAACATATTCTTACTTTTACTAATATCTAAAACATACACAAAAGTAATAAATAAACAAGTAATAAAGAATACAAAACAGACAATATATTTCAGAGACTGATACAAAATATATTATATAGTGCTTATAATATTTTATTTAGAGTATCTGTTATTAATCATCATATTCCATAAACCAAATTTAAACTTTTCTTATCAAATCATTTTAATCAGACAAACGTACGAAACATACTATTAATTTCAAAAATATATTTATTCCCAAACAGGTTAATTATTTCAAAGAGATATAATACTATCAGAATATTCATTACAAAAATAATTTATTATTAATAACCATAATACTTATACCAGAAAATATACTTACTTCAAACAGGATAATTATTTTATAATTTCAGATAATATTCAAACAGAGTTTTCACGTAAGTCAGATTTTATTATTATCGAACCATTAATAATTCTGGTTTTCATGCAAAGGTCGAAACACAACAAAAACATATGTGTTTAAAGCTGTCATTCCACTCACTTGGATATCCAAGTTGAATGGGTCAGTCACGCATCACTGGTGGCTGGCTGACCTCGCTGACCTGAGTACAAAGCTAAAACAATTATTAGAACAAAATCAAATATATGATACTAGTACTGTAGCGGTACCAAAATGCATATAATGCAAATGCAGACATTGACTTTGAGAAACCTATTTTGAATGAAGACCTAACGATCTCGCCTCAAAAATTGAACATCTCACAAAATTACAGCTTGATCCCTTCACTTTTGCAAAATTACCATTTAGTCCTTAAGACCTCAAAAAATTATATATCAGTCCTTAAAGTATTCATAAATTACCAAATTGTCCCCCAAGTAATCAGAATCTCTAGATAAGCCCTCAAAGTCTAAGAAATTGCAAATCAATCCCAACTTGCATAATATCATATCTAATTCTCCAATAATTCATAATCACAAAAATTTACGCTTTTAGTCCATTTGATAGAAAACTACACCAAAACATCCCAAATCTCGAACTAGCCGAAACTCGATGTTCTAACCTATTCATATTGACTCTAATCACTTTCCTAAACTTAAGACTAACAACCATTTCAACAAACAACATCAAAAACCAACATTTTCCCTCAAAAATCTAAATTTACAATACCCATTATCAAACCCACATCCATTTTTCTCCAAAATACAAAACCTATCACAAATTCGGCCTCTCTTAAGTTAAATACATCAATATTCAACAAAAATATAACCTACATTCACCATTATCAAGATCAAATGCAAAACCCTAACTCCAAAGAAACCCATTTCGTTCTACATGCTTCCAACAAGAATGAATGTACAAAATGGAAAGAGAAAACAAGATAGAATGACGATCTTACCTCAAGAATGCAAGAGGAACGGATGGAAGGCAATAAGAGACCAATTTAGGTGGTGTTGGGTGACTGAAACATGAAGAAAATGAAGGAAGACGAAGAGGAATCAGGTTAAGGGTTTTTAAAGACACAGTAGTCAAAACGTATCGTTTTGGGGATGTTTTAATGAGTGAAATGAGCGTTTCGCACATGAGATGCGTGTGACGCACGTCACCAAGTTGAGAGATGCTCATTTTTGGTGTGTAACGCGTGCTACATCGAGAACAATAGCCTTGCATTGTGGACGACAACCTTCTGAATGACGCACCGCTGACATGCTGTATGAGACGCGCATTTCACGCCTATAACACGAGTTTCAGTGGTTGCACTTCACCAATTTTTTTCTTCTCTTTCATTCCTTAACTCCAATTGAATTCCATCAACAATCAAAGACTCCAAGTGAAATAATGGATTCGGTCTTGCGTTAGTTAAAGCTATGTAAGTGGGAAAGAAAGAAAAATCAACACAAGGATTTAGAGTGGTTCAACCAACTTTAGCTATGTCCACTACCTAAGTTCCTCACTTAGGATTTCCCAAATTCACTATCTCACATTGATTATTGATTCTATCTCAATCCACGAAGGCCAACTACAATGATGAGGTTGATTCTCTAAGGCTCACACCTCCAAAGCCACCTTCATTTTTTAGCTAAGTGAGAACTCTTACAATTATTGATTCCGATTCAAGAATAAACCAAGCGTAGGATCTACCCTTGATTCCAACTCATAAACTCTCTATTTTTTACAATAATTCGCTCACCAAATGAATCTAAAACAATTGATACAAGTTAAAAGAATAGCAATGAAGAACTAGAGCACTTGTATCACAATGAGAGACTTTAATCTTGGCAAATCAAGATAGATTGTGTATAGAGGTGTTATATCTACTCCTTTGCCATGTTTTGAGGTGTATTTAAAGCCTTTTCAAGTAACATAATCATTGGTGTTGATATTACAGCCGTTGAAGTGATTCCAACTTAATTCTACTAACATTTAACAAAGCCAATTTCAATTCCATTCACAATTCTACTCAACTAACTTAAAACCAACATGAATCCATCATCAATCATCATAAATCCCCAAAAACCAGAGAAAGAGCCATGCCTCATCCTCACTCACAGTGAATGACTTATTTAAAAATAAAGAGATGAATGAAAGAGTGTATTCTTTACTTCAACACCAAGAGGAACGGGTGGAATTCAAGTGCAATGGACGAAGGATTTCAATTTTTGAACAGAGGTGAAAGAGTGGAAGAACAACAGAACAAATAAAGCTTTAAACATGGGAGGTGGATGTCTGATATTTAAAGAGAAGTGACTCTAATTTTTGGGCTGTGGAAATCTGATTTTTAAGGAGAAGGGATTGCAATTTTGGGCAGTGAATTGATTACTTTAAGAACGAAAAATCAAAGTTTGGGCGGTGGGTTGATTACTTTAAGAACATAAATTGAAATGTGGGCGGTGGAAGAAATTAGAAATTAAGAAGAAAGTTGCAGGGCTTGGGCGGTGGAAAAATTTGATTTCAGAAGGGAAATTGCAGACTTGCACATTATCGGACGACTGAAGCTTTCCTCGGATGACAGAAATGAAGAAAGCCAACGACAAGCAGTTTTTTCTTTTACACCACGCACACACTCAACCGTACAGTCACCCATCCTCTTTTCATCTGTTTTTTTGGTTCAATTTTCCAATCAATTTCTACTTAACTAATCGACTTCAATTTATTCCCAAAATTACCAAAACTTCACAATCACCAAAATAACATTTAAAACTCAAAATTAACTCTTCAAATATCAAAAATAAAATTTAAATTTTAACAGAGAAATTCCCAAAATTTTCAAAATAATTAATCAAAATTAAATAAAATAGTACATTAATAAGGTAAAATTGAAAAATAATAATTTTAATTTTAATTAATAAAAGTCAACAAATTTTAATCATATAAAAATTTATAACACAAATAAAATATATTTCTTTGACTATGAAATTAACAAAAAATTTTATTCAATAAAATAAAATTTACCTTGAAAAATTAGTCAAACAAATGTGAGGTATTATAATTTCATTTAAATTAGGTATTATTTTATAATTTTACAAACTAAGGATGAGAACCGAGGAAGCTGGGGACGAGGAGGAGGAGGAGGACGACGACATAGGAGAGAGAAGAGAGGGGGAGAAGTCGCGTAGAGAGAAAGGGCTAAGAATATTTTCCACTTGAGTGAGCATGATTTTTTTGACCATTGTAATCAAATCCCATGATTTTAGCATTATAAATGATCCCTCATTCACACCTAATACTTTGATTGCTCGAGTAACTCCATTTCCCACTCGAGTAACTCCTCATCCAGTGATACTTCTAGGTTTTCTACTTGCTCGAGTGAAATCTTCACTTTCTCATGCCTCTGGAACTTGCTTTACTTGAGTGAGCATTAATCTTACCCGAGTAACACGTCTTTTACCCAACAATTGCATCATCTGTCCATCTCATTGAACATTGTGCTTTGTTGTCTTAATTACCAATTTTTGTTCATCATCAAAACACAAGAGTATCTAAATGTGAACCATCATTGGTTCAACACCAAACACTCCAAAACATGATTATTCATCATTAAACATCATAGATCAACCAAATTAAGACTTTGATGATTCAAACTCAAAATTTATAATCACAAACCAATACCCCAAGTATCCCAAAGATCAAATCAAAGTAGATTAGAAAGCTACAAGAATCCTAATCGAAAGCGAAGTAATAGAAAATCAATGCAGTAAAATACATCCAATCAACAAATAATCAAATTTCATATCTACAAAAGAAATTAAGTATATCAATGTTTGAGGTCAAGAATGGGGTACCACATTTGTATTCCTCTCATTGACTTTGATTGCGGTCAAGCACAAGCCTCTAATATCACTATTGTCATATTCATCATCACTTGAACTTGTGATATAATCTTAAAGGATTTTTCTTTTCCTCCTGTTGCCATGTTTTGTCAAGTATGGATAGTCATATTTAACATGTCCTGATTCATGACACTCATAGTAAATGAGTTTGTTCTTCTTCTTACTTGCTTTTTGCATCTCTTTCTTTATTGATAAATTTTTGAAACTTCTTCGTGAGATACTTGACATCCTCAAAATCTTCCTCTTCTTCCTCATCCTCACTTGAGCTTTCAATGTATTTTGAGGATGCCTTTAGTACAATGACCAACTCCTTCTTCTTTTGCCTTGTTTCTCTTCTTCTTCCTCCATGCTCATTTTATGTGTGAGTAAGGAACCAAGAAATTATTCCGATGGAAGAGAGGACACGTTTTTGCTTCTTGAATAACATTTTTGATGGGTGCTCAAGAATTTGCAAGAGACCTCAAGATCTTTCTCACAAGCTCGGAATGCGTGTGTGATTTCCCAAGAGCTTTGAGACCATTGATAATATCGTTGAAGCAGTCGAACATCTCTTGAATGATTTCTTCTTTGTCTATTTTGAACAACTCATATTTGTAAACAGGAAGGGAGATCTTGTTTTCCTTGACTTGATTAGTTCCTTCATATGCAATCTCCAATGTTGGCCAAATTTCTTGAGTCGTCTCACATTGTTGGATTTTTTGGAATTGAGATTTGCTCAGAGAGAAATAGAGGATATGCATCGCCTTGTGATTGTAGGAGATGAGTGTTTTGTCATGCTCATTCCATTCATCCTTTGGTTTTGCCACTTGCCTTCCTTCTTTAATCTTCATTAGAATTAGTGGACCATCCTTAACAACTGCCATATCTCCATGCTTTCGAATTTGAGGAACACCATCATCCTTGTCTTCTAATATCTCACTGCCATCAAAGAAATGAGCACAATTAATAGCTAATCCTTCATATCTCAAAATATCTTCTATAGATTCTATTTTGAATCTTTAGCTCTTTGGTTGTTATGCCAATACATTTTATCAAAAGCACAAGCTCTGATACCATTTGTTGGCCTCAAATAGGGCATTCTAAAAGGAGGGGGAATGTTGAATTGGAGTTTAAGAAAATTTAAAACTTTGTTGAAAATAGTTTACTTTTCAAAACAAATAACAAAGTTTCTATAAGTTCTTTTCAACACAAAATAATAACCAAGTGCGGAAGCAATGTAAACAGGAAAATCCAATTCACACACAGTATAATATGATTGCAAAGTAAAGTAAAAGAGTTGACGGAAGAGAAAACAAATCCAGATTTATAGTGATTTGGTCTTTCTTGACCTACGTACACTCCTTAAGCACCCCTCAAGAATTTCAATCAACTATCTCCTTACTTCTAGGTGGAGCAAAACTATTTACACCCCTTATTTTTGCGGGCACAATAAGAAAACCATTTACACCTCTATTTTTTGCAGAAAACAAATAAGGAAACCTACACTTTTTTTTTCCAACTAAACAAAACAAGAAAAACCTTATTTACTTGTTTTGCTAAGGCTCAACAAAAAAAATCTATCTAGCCCTCAATCAAATACTTTGATTGTTATAACTTGTGTTCTCAAACACAGATTTTAAGCTCAAGCCAACCCAAGAATAAATTGCAAATGAAAATGGCAATAGTGGGTATATAGTAAAGTATGAGAGAACTAATGAGAAATAGAGATAGCAAAATGTAAGCAAGGTTTCTCTCACTTCTTCTGATGTTGGTGACTTCCTTTTATAGCTCTCTTAAAGTTTGTAATCGTTGGAATCGAGAATAGATCCGTTGTGAGATGATTGAAGGGTTTTGTACAAACCTGACATCGTCAACATTTACGTGCACAATTCTTGTAGCCATCAAAGACCTACGCAGCCTCACATTTGCGTGCTTAACTCTGGTCCTCATTTATTCTAGGTCTTCTCGGCTTCTGAATTATGTGCTTAATTGACTCCTTGGAAATATTTGCACTTTTTAAAAAATTTTCTTAAGTGCTTAACCTCCTTTTTAAGTGCCTAAGGAAATTCTGGGCACCAAGAGTTGCATAACTTAAGTACTTAACTATGCTCCTTAAGTACTTAACGAATTTTCAAGATTTCTCCTTAAATATTCTCTTACGTTAGTGAATTAGGAATAATCAAATTTGAATTTTGAGGAGCATCATAACAGTTTGTCAGACTTTGTTAGCTTCTAACTTGCGCGCTTAAGCTTTTAGCTTAAGTGCTTAAGTATGCTTTTCCAAGATAGCTCCTTTTTCAGTCTTACGTGCATTCTTTGCACATTATGTACTGAACGAATTTGAGGTTTCAGCAAGTTAAAAGCACATACCACTTTTATGTGCATAGAGATAACCTTAAGTGTGTAGAAAAGTTTCTGAGAACACTGAAGAGATTGAACTGAATCTTTAAGAGCTTAATGAGGCCATTACTGCTTAGCAGATTTCCAGAGAGCACATCAAAAATTTCATCTACTACTTTACGTGCTTAAGCCCTCCTTTAAGTGTGTAATTCAATAATATGTGAGTCAGGAAGAGAAACGTGCATCAATATCCATTTAGTCATTTCATTTGTGTGCTTAAATCATTCCTTACATACTTAAATTACCACTTGTGTGCATAACTAACAAGATTTGTCCCTTTGAACCTCTTTAATGGATGTTTTGTTATCATCATCATCAAAACTAAACTCAACAGTCTAATGTCTAGTGATACCATGAAACATTATTGGGAAATGTTCACTTTTATACAAACAAAAAGTGCCAACTTCTCAAAAATAATATGTCCATCAAATATCTATAAAAATACCAATAAAGAGGAAACATTATAAATACTAGTATTGAAGATTAATAAATTTTTATCAATTCATTTTATAAAGTGTACAAGTGGAGTACAAACCGAGCACAGATAGTGTACAAAAGAAGTTTTATAATGATTTAATTAATAAATTTTGTTTCATTCAATTTTTTTAAAAGAAGTGTGCATACATGTACTCTAGGTGTAAACATCGTTCATAAAATAAGTCTTAAATTGATTTAGTATATTAATTTAGCTTTCAATTGATTTTGGGGTGTACAAATGGCATATAAGTGTGTATACAAGCGTCTTTACTTTTTTTTTCCAATCCATTTTGTAAAAGGTGTACAGATGGTGCATAAAATTCTTTTTTAAACTAATTTAGTGAATTAACTTAGTTTCATTCAACAAAAGAATTTGACCTGATTTTGTAAAAGGTGTACAGATGGCGCACAAAAGGTGGACAATAGATGTGCAAAGTTGTACATGATTTTTTTTAAAGAAAATGAATTTTTGTCAATTCATATAGTTTAAATGAATTTTAATATTTGTGTTAATTTTTTAAAATTCTTAAACAATTATTATACACGCTTAAATTTGTAGTAATTGTATAAAATTTAATTCCTTGGTTTAGATTTCAAAAACCATTGTTTCGTAGTGAACCAATGAGTTGACTTAAAATATGTCACGACTCATTTCCGGACCATGACCGGTGTATGACACGAATCGTCTAAGGGAGTCCGGCCCATCTCATATAAGCCTCAAAGAATTAGAGATACTACCCAACATTTATTTATCAAAAGAGTTATTAAAACATTTGTTATTCAAAACATAAGAAAACATGGGAAAATATATCATGTATATATATATATAAAACGAAATATAATGATAATTGTATAAATATATCATATATAAGTATATCAAAATAAAAAATGGCAACCGAGAAACCCGACAACATCTCGGTATGGAGCTCTTACATCAAATAAAAGGAGTCAGAGCAAAAGGGCATCACTAATCAAAAGATGTCTCACTGGTATCCAAGATGTGGTATAGTTGCCGAAGCCAAAAACTGTAGAACTGGAGAATAAGAATAAAGGTAAATAGAAAACGAAAGGGGTTTAGAACCCAGTGAGGAATAGAATTCTGGAATGTCTCATATGTGCCTCACAAAGATTGATTTAAAAATAGTTCAAAGATACAACATTCAGGTATAATGAGGATATGCATAGATATACACGCTACATAGATAGTAGTATTCCAAAAATCATTTCAAAAATATTCGCAATCAAGTAGACAGCATACACGCAGGCGTAATAATAATAATATAATATAATATTAGTATCAGTTAAAAAAATAGTATTAGAGATATGGGACCAAAAGCAAAGGTGTTCATAAAGAACCAAAAGCGAAGGTGATGTGGGCTCCGCCAACATCTGATCAAAGTACGTATCTATGGTTGGACATACGGCTACCAAAATTACCCGGGTAACTAGGGCCTTGACAAAGTATTAGTATACCAAAGGCTATGCACCCCGTAGCATAAGTGTCTCGTATCAAAGGAAAACCATACTATAATAGTACGAAAACAAAGACATGCAACTCATAATAAAAAACAAAGAGGATATAGTATATATCGAATTTCAAAAAAAAAAGTAATGGTTATTAGTTCACGTAATCATATTATTTAATTAGTCAATCCTCATATTAGTCCAATTTTAGAATACATGTCAGGCATAGAAAAAACAAATGCAGATTCAAGACACAACCTATGTTTTTAAATCTGCTATCCACTCACCTATATGTCCAAGCTAGTCAGTCAGGCACCACTGTATGGTCGCTGATCTCTCTGACAAGCACAAGAAGCTGAAACAAATATGGCATGACAAAATATTATAAAAAATGAAACAAAGTGTGGTATTGCAACTGTGGTCGTACCAAAATACGCGCACATGCATATGCAAATTCAAACGCTCAAATGACACCCAAAAACTCAATACAATCAAAGATCTAACACTTTCGACCCAAAAATCGCAATCTACGTAAAATTACGATTTGGCCCATGAGCTTTTGTAAAATTAAATTTTAGTCCATGCCTCCATAAAATTATGAAATAGTCCTCAAAGTTTTCAAAAATTGCAATTGAGTCCCTCAAGTATTCAGAATTCTCAAATAAGTCTCCAAACTTCCAAAAATTACAAATCTATCCGTAATTCCTCAAAATTATAGATCTGACCCAAAGCCTTCCAAAATTACAAATATATAGGTCAAGTTTCTAAAATTACAAATATATACTTCCACCTTCAAAAATTACAAATCTAGGCTGAACTTTACAGAAATTAACAAAACTACATACTAGACCAAAAATTATTCTAAAACATATAGAACTCTCGATTCGAACAATATCCGACATTTTAATTGGTCTACATTGCTTCTAAGCATATTTAGGAACATAAATCCACCAACAAATCCAACAACAAAATCCAAAATCCTTCAAAATCAAGTCAAACCATCAAAAAACCCTAGCCCACACAAAAACTCATCAAATCTCTTAATTCAAGGCTTGATTCTTGTTAATCTAAGTCCCATTTAACCTATTTTAGCATTCTCAACCAACCATTCAACAAGAATCATCCTAAATTTTAAAACTCAAAGAAATTCGGCCAAAACAAACTCATGAGTCAAAAGCATGAGAAATGAAGTTTAATATAAGAAAGAGATGTAATCTTACATCAGAAAATGGTTAGGGTTGATGGACGAACCAAGTGGAGAAGTCTCAGACCAATTGAGAGAGTTTTGAGTAAGAGAGGAGTGTGTAAATAAGGGAAATTGGGTTGTTCGGAGCTTTAAAGACGATCTGCACAAAGACAAAGTACGTTATTTTAAGGATAACATACGTCATCGGGGTTGAAATCACGTTCAGTCGCTTTTGTTTCAAACACAACGTACGTTGCACTACATCAACGTACGTTGTACGTTGATGCCTATACACAACGTATGCCATACTCAACTTTAACGTATGTTGATCATCCTGTAAAATTTCCAAATAATGTACGTCTTGCTCTTAGTACCAACGTACGTCTTGACCCCACTACTTCCATGCTTGATGTCTCTCACTCCCGAACTCATTCGAAACCATCCTCAGGGTTCCACAACTTCTAAAACCTTTACAATGCATTCATTAACCAAGATCAATACCAAATCAACATCCAAATCACCAAATCATTATCGGAATCACCCAAGATTTCAAATTGAAGTAGAATGGAAGGCTACAAAAATCCAATCAGAATAAGCGGGATATTACATACTTTCCCTCTCAAAAGAAATTCATCCTCGAATTTCCACGAAAGCCAGTTCAAAAGTTAAACAATCTCTACATCTTAAATCCAATCATAACCCAAAATCTCAACCCATCAACCACAAAAGGGTCTAACTAACGCTGAAACATGCAGAAATGCAACAGAAAATGCAGAAACAGAATACAAAGACAGAGAGTAGAAGGTACCAACCTATGGATCTGCAGAGTCAAACAAGTACAAGTATCTGCACCGCATCTCATCCCCAGCCTCCCAAGTGGCCTCATTATCCAAGTGATGTCTCCAAATCACTTGTACTGAGGCGATATCTTTATTGCAAAGTCTTTTGACCTGCCGATCAACAATCTTGAATGAAGCCTCGTCATACGATAGATCAGGCCTAGCCTCAACAAGCTGTGGTGACAAAACATAGGATGGATCAGGAACATACTTCTTTAGTAACAATATGTGGACACTAGGTAAACAGAAGCAAACTAAGGAAGTAGCGCCAACTTATAAGCAAAGGCCTCAACACAGCCAATAATCTCAAACGGTCTGATACATCTCAGGCTAAACTTGCCCTTCTTTCCAAATTTCATCACGCCTTTCATAGGTGACACTTTCAGAAATACATGATCTCCAACTGAGACCTCCAAATGTTTACGCTTCGGATTAACGTAACTCTTTTGGCGACTATGAGCAGTCTGAATCCGTTGCTGAATCAATCTAACTTTCTCAATTGTCTCCAAAATAAGATTTGGCACTAAAGGCTCTCACTCTCCTGCCTGAGCCTAAGTATAGCATTTAAATGTAAAAGTTACAACATTTTAATGTTTACAGTCAGAGATGCTTAAATATATAAGATAAAATTTTGTGGTAAGTTTTACCTCATGAAAAGAATTGTTTAATTAAGAAGGAACAAGTTAGCACACATCGGTAATGCCAGGATTTCCTACTCACTATTCAAGGTGATTGTTTAATAAGCTGAGGGTTCTCTTGTTTATATTAGTAAACTTGCTTACGCCCCTTAAGAACTTCAAGTTCGTCAGGTACATGCCATTGAATTTCCTCCTATATCTAGTAAAGTTGAATTCCTTCTCATGTCACTGTATGAAATGGTTATCATTCACTTAGATAATTCAATTGGAAAATTACAGAGTGGATTACACACTTATCTTTACTTCTTATAAGATAGTGTTCTATTATGGCACTCCTCACCTTAGTTATTCTCTTGTAATTACTCAATGAGAATGAGTTATACTTACATTGTTGTTTGTTCTTTCCTCAGGGTTTTAGCAGTTTGTTAGTTGATCCCCAACACATTTTCTCATAGAATGTCGGAGCTTCTTAGTCAATGTGGGTAGAGTACGTGGAAGTAGATTGGGACGATATTTTATTACGGTAAATCAATTCTTTAACCATAATATATTTATCTTGTAGCTGGTTAGGAGAATTGGAATTCTAACATAATTGTTTAATTTTAGGGGTAGGATTTAATTATACTATAATTACATGATAACTAACCAGAGACTGGTTAGGTGTATTGGGTAGTTGAGTCGTTGGTCCATGTAAACCGAACTGGGTCTTATAACTTGGCTAGGCTTGTGTGTCGGTCAGACCTAGTAAGACATGCCACTTATGAAGGTTTTATACTATTTAAAGAGGATAAGGAAGGGTTGTTTTGGTAGAATGCCAATCAAATTAGATATTGGTAAAGCATATGACCAAGTTGAACGGTGTTTCTTCATTCAAGTGTTAAGACATATGAGTTTCTCAAAAACTTGGTTTAGGTGGATGCATGAATATATATCTCTACATTCAGATATTCAATATTAGTGAATGATAAATCTACTCCTTGGTTTTAGCCTTTGATGACAAAAACATTAAATTCTTTGATTGAGTCTAAGGTTTCAAAACAGGAGTTAAAGGGTGTTGAGCTAAAAAGATCTTGCATGCCTTACTCATTTGTCTTTTGTTGATGACTCAGGAAAGCTAGTATTGATGAAGTCAATAATTGGAGGGGAATGGGATTCTTAATGATTATTGTTAGGGTTGAAGACCAAAAATTGCTTACCTGAATTAAGGGCATAAGTCAATGAGATCTTTGGGCTTTCAAAAATGAAGGCAGAGGATGTTTATTCAGGCATCCTAGCTCTTTCGGGTAAATCAAATAAGAAAACACTAAGATGTATTGTTCATAGGTGAAGATGACTGCTCATGCATGAAAGTGAAGGCTATTATCCTTTGTTATCAGGGATCTCTCAATCAAATCAGTCCTACAAGCTTTACCAACATACATGATATCATTGTTTCAAATTCTAAAAAGTGAAAGGACTTATACGAAAGTTTTGGTGGAGTGGTGATTTAGAGGTGAAAAAATTATACTGGATTAAATGGAGTATTTAAAAAAAAACAAAGGGAGTTGTTGGACATAGCCAAAGGGGATAAATCTATTTAATTAATCAACATTGGATAAAATGGCCTGGTGGATATTATAGGGACAAACATCCTTCAAATATGGACCAAAAAACATCGTTCAAAACATGCCCTTCAAAGGCAGACAAAAAATCAGCTCAATTAGACAACCAGAACTCTTTTGATCTTGGATTTTGATCAAACTCGTCAGTGTTGATTATCAACCCAGACAAATTTTGTTCTTGACACTATAACTCACAAACCAACTGTTTAAATCCGATCTCCACCATTCCGATTAGATAATACACAGAGATGAATAAACCTACCAAAAATCAGAACGATCACACCACAAATGGACATGTGACCGTTGATTAGAAAAGGTTGGATGTGCTAGTACCTCCACCATAAATCTCTCTCATTTGTTTTTGTTTGTGGCTGCACAAATGACACACTACACCACATATGGCTGCTGAAATATAAGTAAACTCTAGTGGGCTTACGTAAAAATGAGCATCTTAAAATTTAGGGTTTCTCCACATAAAAAAGGACCCAAAAGCCCAAAAATGGATGTTCGATCATGGGTGATCAACATTAAGTTTCTTATGTGTTTTGATGATGAAAAAAAGGTTTTGATAAAGAGAAAAACATTTGAATTGAAGAAAAAGACGTTGGAAAGGTAGGAACTGCAAAAACAAGTCTCAGAAGGAGTTAACATAAGTCGTATTAAATCTAACGTACATTGCATAGCATACAACATACATTACATAGTTACAACAATCGTAAAAATCAGTCTGAGCGCAACCAGAAGCTACTGGAACACAATCAATGTGCATAATACATACCTAACGCATGTTAAGGAAACAATCAACGTACATAATGGTGCAAGAACAAATGATCAACGTACATGAAATGGTTGCAACGTATGTGATCTGGGGAATCACGCTAATAACGTACGTGAGGCTTATGCAACATACGTGAGCAATGGTTCAGACAGCAGCAGACATCATTAAATGAACTCCAACGGTTATATTCTCTTCACCAACGGTCATATGGCATGGAAATACTATAAATACATCAAGAGAAGGCCAAAAACATGTTGAACAACATCAGAGATCATTGTGCTAAAACTCTCATCAATTTCAACCAACATAAACACGAAATCAAGCTAGAGATCAAAGTTAAAGTATCAAATTCATCGATTCAACTCTAGCATAGAGCTTCATCTTTTGTAATCCTTTTGTATACACTTAGAGAGTGTGAGATATGTTCTTTGTATTGGCTTTGTTGGATTGAGCCAGAATCAATCACCGTTATAATGAAAATCCTAAGTGGTGAGACTTAGGTAGTGGACGTGGGCATCGAGTTGGCCGAACTATTATAAATTCTTAGTGTTGATTTTTCGCTTTCCTTTAGAGTCACTTCCGCTCTCCAATATCAACTAAGGCATAGACCGAATATTCTCTAACAATGGAACATGTTGAAAGACTAAATTATTAGATCAGCTACACACTGGGAATGAAAAGAAGGAAATTGAAAAAATACCTGTTCCATTGAATGTGGAGCACAAACTTGTTTAGCATTATGGTGTGCACAACCACTTCATGGTAAAATTATGGCCTTATATCTAGAAAGAAAAAGAGAAATTAAAAGCCAAAAGTTAGGGATCTTCTTCTTTGGGGAGTGAGGATGATGGTTTTGGCATAGAAGATGGAAGTTGAATCTTCCTTCAAAAACAATTATTTTTTTTTGGAGGGCTTTGAACAATGACCTTGCGTCTTATGCTTGCCTTTACAGAATAGGCTTGAAAAATTATATGACTTATGATAATTGTGGAAATGATGAAAAAGACATTTTTCCTTCACTTTTTAGATGCCCTCATGTTGTTGCAACGTGATTTGCTGGTGATTTAACCATTAGGCCACTTGTACCTAATGTTATTTCTTTGATGCAACTGAGAGGGCAAATGCTTCTTATTTTATGGTAAGGACTGATGTGAATGAATAGGTCTTGGAGACATTTGTGCTTACTTGTTAGGAGGTATAAAGAGCATGAAATGAGTATGTATTTAATAACAAGAGGGCATATCCTAAAACAACTTTAAGGCACGTAAGATGACACCAAAAGTGTTGAAATTCGTGACTAAATATATGACATTCATAAGCATACATGGCAGCGAAATAACAAAAATTCTTAACCTAGAATTCCACCAATGATCCATGCATATCAACATACACAATTAGGGTTAGCAATGTTTACCTTAAAATTGCTTCATGGTTCAATCGATTGAGAATATTGATGTAACTTTTAGTATAAAACTCGAGATCCTTTCTCTCGTGTTGCCTTTGCACGAACATGCCTAAAGGTCTCCACACGAACGAACTCACTAGGATTGACGAAGTGTACTAGCACAAAGAATCTCTATTCTAGATCTCACAAATTTTCTTCTCTCTCTTTTGGTGTGGAGAATTCGGCTAAGCCCTCAAAATTCCATTTTGAAATTCGGCCAACCATATGAACACCTATATATAGAGTTGTGTGAAACCCTTGTTTAAGTTTGCTAGGTTTCTTTTTAATTGTCTTACAAGTATAAGAACTCCACATCACACACGAATAAGGGCTTCTAAAAAATAGGAGTTTACAAAATTTTTCCTAAAAATTAGGAGTATGGCCGAATTTTTACCTAGGAGTTTTAATGTTATTGGGCTTTTAATTTTATGATACATTATCATTAAATAAATCACCCCTTATTAATACATATGGGCTGAATTATTATGTCACACATAAAAATAAGCTCAAACATATTTAACTTAATAATAGGTGATTTATATTAAAAAGCCCATTGCATTAATAGATAATATCTTATATTATATTTATGAAATAAATCATAAAACTTTAAATTATTAATGATTAATCAAATAAATCAACTTAATAATTTAATTACTATGAGAGAGAATATTTGTGAACCAATTCAGTTTGTTCTTGCGTGTGACCCAGTAGACTCACTGGAAAATGACAATGGGTTTTGTCCCAAAACTTGGGCCCATAATCCATAAGCGGTATCTAGTAATATATTATGGCAACCAAAAATCGAGTGGATGTCAGAGATCTGAGTTTAACTTTTCACAGTTTGATATTTAGTCCTTTTGTCACACGATATCTAGATTAAGTATAAGGCATGATCACATGTCAACCTTATATGCTTAATACGTTTCTTGATCCCAAGTGGATTGATATAACAAATGACATCGATAAACCCTTTTGTCAATTCATTTGAGTATGCATATATTTCATCAATCTTACTCATCAAGTGGCCTATAGATATCACTCTTCTTAAGAGGAACAAATTCATCTATCTCAATATCACTCATCTACAAGATTCATGACATATCCTATCATAGCCTTTATTGTTACCCAGTTACGGATAACGTTTGACTAAGTTAAAATATGTGATTCCTCATGTAAGAGTCGATAGTGAGTTTTAGTTAGATGACTCAAATATCACCACTGCATGAAAACTACTTGTGACATTAATCCATGAAGTGCTTTCATAGTGGTCTAGTCCAATACATGTTCCCTAATATGTATCTATGTCCTAAGTGATATCTCATATCCATAATCAATAAAACATGATTATCTACTTAGCAACATACTAACATTTATTTATTATCATTCCCATGATAATAACTAAGTAGGGACATTTAGAATAGCATTCTTTTTACCTTAGAGTTTTACTATCAAGTCAAACTTGATGATATAAGGAAGAATAAACTACTCATGGAGGTTTTATATTCATAAAACATAAAATAATATTTTATAGATATGAAATGAAATGTCTTTTTATTAAATGATAAATCAAATGACAATGTACATAAATGATTGGATTAGGGCATCAAAACTAACAAAAAGGACTTTGAGGAGCATTATGGATAAAACAATGAGGAGC
>CAODLS012745799.1:0-11361 GCA_948243855.1 Flueggea neowawraea
TGCTGCTATATTTTGTTGAGAGTTTTAAGCTTGTTATTGTAAAACAATGATAAAGAAAGTAAAACCTGACAAGGCGTTGAGTCCGTTAAAGCAAGTTCTAGGAAAACTTGTTCCTTTTGTTTTGAAAGGAGGAAGTTCCATCTGGTTTTCCGTGGCCATTGCAGTCTCGTGCTCAGTACCTGGTTACTAACACAAGGCAGAAAAATGTAAGTTAACATAACATAATATGGTAGCACGAAATTGATGTTGGTTAGATGGTGTTTCAGGTAGCTTCATAATTCACTAATTGCTTTAATTAGAAAATACCAGTCATCTCTACAACTAAATAATCGAGGATTTGATTCTAAAAAAGAGCTACAAAAAAGTAGCTTCATCATTTAAATGCAAAATCCATTTGATGGATGATTTTCGAAATGAAATGAGTCGACACCACAAGTTTATTTGCCTATGTAATCTATCAAAAACAATGAAGGATTGTGGAATTGGCTGAAAATACTTACTACAGGAAGGACCAAGAGAGCAACTAAATGCACACTGCCGCTGGTCTTATACACCCGCACTGGCCTTTTTATAGTGCAGTTTCTCATCGTTTTTCTGCAATTGACGATAAAAGTTGGTCATTCTTTATTGATTATTACTTGTGTCTAGTCTGTTAAAGTCCATATCTTAGTCAATAAGATTTTGGAAGCGTGAAACGTTTAAGCACCTTCCTAATGGATTTATCATCAAGTAGTTAGTGTGACACAAGATTCTTGATTCCATGGAATTGGCTGTAATGAATTTGATAGTGCATATAGATAAATTTTCTTGAGCACTTCTAAAGCAATATTAAGATTTCAAGTTATCTTAATGTACACATAACTAAACAATTTATTACCAACATCTTAATTTCTCATGAATCGATAAGTCTACCGTGGTTTACAACATTAATTTGGCCTCTATTTTTTCATAACCACACAAGGTTTTATCGTGTAACTTAAAGAAAAATCAATCAAATATCGTAAATCACTACAAGAATTATGCGTGTCCTCTAACAAAATCCGGAGACAGAGAGTTTGCTCTTTGGTGTGTCCACAAAATCAAAACACGGCAAATCATACGAGTGTTAGAGGTCAATGTGAGGTGAAGTCAAGATCCCAAATCTCAAAAGTTTCGGCTGTCCAATTTTGTCAGTGTGTCAATATTTCAAACCAGTACAGAATCAGAGAAAAGCCATGCCACCAAATGCCAAATACTGTTAGGAAGGAAGAAGCAACAAGATCCCAAGAACCTAACAAGTCGCACACTTTGTGAGTATGTATGACTTGGACTCTTTGGATTCAACCATGCCGTGTATTTCAAATCTAATTGAAGACTCTTTCAGAACCTTCTATCTATGCACGACTTAATTGGGTCGTCCACTTGCTGGTTCAATGTCATTGTATATTTTTTTTCCACGCTATGCATTGGACTAAACGCAGTGAGCATTTCTTATATAAAATTGTTGATTCCCAGTTTATGAATAGGAAATGGATCATAATTCCTAACAAACCAATAGACTTCTAGAATATCAATGAACTTTTAGTGACATTCAGAATATCAACACCCTCCTATCCTGATCTAATATTGTATGGAGCCATCTCCAGTGCTAACAAGTCATACAATTAATTTACGGTGCGACTGTCAGCCTGTAATTTATCACAGATTCTCAAGATCGTTTAGCCCAAATGGAGTTAAAAGACACTTGGTGTGATATAATGCTGTGGTAAACGCAACAGTTGAGAAGGATTAGCTCTTTTGGCTCTGACCTGAGAAAGATCACTAGCAGTTGATCAACCGAATTGCTCAGCTACCTTGTTTATAAGGAAATTTGAGGCCTATTATTTTTATTTGCAGAAGTACATATAAAAGATTCACAAAAATAGGCAACAAAACGCCTCCTGGCTCAAAAATTTAAGACACTAAATGCTGTGTCAATTTACTTTTTTTTTTTGTATCTAAGAAACTGGTGAATTATCACTATAATTTAGTGACTTGATAAATTAGCAAAAGTTTTCAGATTGCTCTTTATCTTGTTAATGCAGCTTCAACTTCTATTCTGAATCAGAATCTGAAAATGGCATCTGGTAAGCATTTTTTGGTTCGTCGTCAGTAATCGAAGGAGCCTTTTCCTTCGACACATTTCTTCTTGCTCTCTCCTTCCGTTTCGGTTTGCTATCATCCTGTAAGTACAGATATGTTGTCAGTTCTTACTAGTTGCCACTTGCCAGAATAAATTGGGAAAAGAAACGAAAGGAATTTAAGGCGGCACAGAAGCAGTACACTAGAGTAATGAAAGAAGATTTCATTGTCAATCAATTCGGCAGTTCTTTGCATGCTAATTTATGCGTGCGGACATGATAACATGGTTCTAGAAAATCAGAGCATCCAAGTTGGATCTAGAAAATTTTCATTTTTGTCCCACTCATAAAATGGATAACACAATAACTACTCATCTTTGGAGACTAAAAAATGACCGGATTTTTCTCAATCTGTAGCAGTAGTTTTTATTTAGAGTAATCATTTTTCTTTCTTAACGATTCTGTGAAAACTAATTAGACTGTTCAAGAAACGCTCGTCCAGTTTCAAAAACACAGAGACATTGCTTAAATTATTAACTTACCTTCGAGCCTGATTCATTTGGTTGGCTTGACTGGCTAGGACGGGTGGGTTGACTCCTCGCCAGCCACACAGCACCAAAAGACATTAAAGATCCCAAAAGTAACATCGGACCAATCCTTGGATCTCCAAGATAATCATACACTCTGCTTATTATACCCCTGATCGCATGCTTGATTCCACGGCCTTTGGAAAGAATATTATGGCTGCCTCTTGACCATATAGGATCAGAATCCTCAGGCACAAGATCAGGAGTTTTTGTTTTCTGCAGTGAAATAGGCATTAGTATTCAAGAATTGCATTTGCACCATATCCATATAAGAGACTATTGCTTCTTATGCCTCCATGATAAGTATCTAACATTGAAAATTTAACACTAACTTTTTTGAGATATATTAAATGACTTGATGATTAAAGGTGAAAATTTTCCTGTAGTGTGAAAGGTATTATAAAAATTAAGAAATGCAGGTGCTTGGCTGAGTTTACGATGATGACAGCCAAGCAGACAACTATTTGAAGAAACAAACATTATTATGACCAACTTCAGAAAGGAGAGCTGCTAAAGCATCCAATGACACACATCAGAAATTGCAAGTTTTTTAAGAGCTGCTAAAAAACTTTTGTGGCTTACAAATAGTGGAAGATCCCTGGACTCGCCATCCTTAACTGTTCCAGAAATCCACCTGATGATCTGCACCATAATCAAGAAAATACATATAAATGCATGTTTATGTCATAGCTTAGTAGCTTTCTCATTATTTAATGGTTATCTATTAAAAGGACAAAGCAGGAACCAAAATTTCATCATTATACTTAATTAAAAAAAATCATCATAATACATGAACAGGGAAATTTGCATGAAAGGGGGGCCAAAAGGTATTTCTACCTCTGGAATTTCATCTGAACCGTTGAACCTTGCTACGAGCTGTGACGCCGGATCTACATCGTCATCATCTAGTAAATTCCAGATATTCTTTGGCTTCCTCTCAACCTTTATAGAAACTTCAGAAGCATTCCTTTTGTAACGCACAATAAAAAGCCTAGGTACATCAACCAGATCCCTCCTTGGTCCACAAGTATCATAGCTGGTTTCGGAATGAAGGTAGAAAAAACAATATTTCTGGATAAAAGCACTTTTGTTATTGTAATAGATCCCAAAATTGAAGTTTATTAGATATCAATATGCACACACCACAGAATACTTCAGGGTCTACATATAAGATTTTTAAGGCAAAATGTTCATTAACGAGTCAACTCCACCACTTGCAGATGCCTCTAATTCATATATAAGTAATTACTAATGCATTATGCTGGAAACCGCAAAGTGTTGATAGCAGTTATATTAAAACTGTACTTGCAAATGCAACCATTTATGATGCATGTGAAACACCTGCAAAGAAGCCACAATCATACGGTTTGAAGTCATGCTATAGACAATTTCAAACCGGTTAAATAAAAAAATTTCATTTCAGTTATATCTTCATACTTCAGCCAATTCTATCTTATTCTCTCACACAAGCCAACAAATGAGATTTTAGGTATGGACAGAGTTAACCAAGTGTGGTAAGTTCCAGAATTTTTCATTTTTTTTTAAAAAAAAGTGCTTGTTGACATGCATTTGTAATTTGACAAAGCAAAGATAGAAGTCCACATCGTAGTCGTAGTGGTGGTTGAGGGGGTGGGAGGGAGAGGTTTGGGGGAAGACTCACCTGTTGAGCTTCTCCATCAAGCCAAGCAAATGTCAATCGCTTGTTTTTCAGAGAGGTTGACAGCAATGAGTAATGCTCCCTATCACTTTCAGTCCACTCGCTATCACTTGATAATAGTTCTTGTACCCTGCGCATGGTCTATGAATTTATGAAATTTAACTCATCTTTCAAATTCTGGAAGAAGTGTGAAACGTGATAAGGTATTAAGCATCAAAATATTCATTTCTCACATTTAGGGTTGGGCAAGATCCCACCAAACTGAAGATCGGTTAGGTTTTGGTTTTCAGAAAATATTCCACCAGTTTGGTTTTAATTTTTAGAAAATCTGTTAATGTGGTTCAATTTGGTTACATATTTTTTCAAACCGAATACTCAGCCGAAATCACAATTAGAATTTAGTAAAGTGAAAAAGTTACGCCAAGTTTTTTGGTAACTAATTGTTCTTTTGCTAACCACATATATATTAATATGTTTCAGCACGAAGTAGCACAAAAAGGCAAGAAAACTTTCAGCACCAGTAAGAAATCAGAGAAAAATGACTAAACAATTATGAAGGTTCATAAGGAACTTCAACAAATTTTGAGGTAAAAATATGGAAATTTCACAATTTCTATTCAACCGTGTCAGCCTACTAATTCTAAGTCCATATCAAAACAAAAAGAGACTTGAATTTTTTGGCAGAAGTCAAAAGATACAGCTTAAACAATTAATGTAAGGCAGGAATAAAAGTAAGATAACAAAGAAACTTACTCCACGCATTTTGTTGAGTTCTGGGCCCAGCCTTCCTGATAGAATAACACAATACCAGGATACAACATTGCTTCCAGCCCTAGAGTGACCTTTAGCATCACAACCAAGCTCCATTGATGTCAAACTTCTCAATTGAGGAAGTTCTGGAAGTGTACAAAGAGAATGAAGAAACCACTTTCAAGAACATAAGATAAGACAAAATATTCAATGAAAACTTACGGTATATAAAATATTGCTCTTATGTAGGAGCTTTAAAATGTCACAAGCAGCAATAAATTGATTTAAATCATGCGTGGGCTTCAGGACAATATTAAAAAGAGAATTCTACCTAAAACTAATGACCAACCAAATCATTCTCAGCCCACAACTTTGCAATTTGATATATCCAGTATTATTATTTCTTGTGGACTGCTGAGCTGCGATGAATTACTACAATTAAATAAACAAAAGTGTTCACCTTGTTGTTTATTTTTCTCCATGACATCCAAAAACCATGAGTTATTGACTGATCCTGCAAGATAATGCACATTCTTAAGCTTGCTTACTGCAGCAAAGAACTCTTGCAATGTTGAAATTCGACAGGCACCAGAAACAAACATGAAAAGTCATACAAAACACATACCATGAAAAACAAGAGGTTTTACACCTGGATCTTTCAGAAATACAATCGCTGGAGCAGATTCCACCTCAAACCTGTTGGTTACATTTTAATGTCTGTCAACTTATAGGCAGAAAATGGTGAAGCACTATACCCTCTTTCCAGGTGGTAAATACTTCCAACAAAATTTAAAAGTTTGCAAGAAAGTTGTATGTTGAGATCCCAAAGTGAAATGCAAGATGCTATGCTCTTTGGAAACAGGAAAACAATGTACAAAATTAGAAAAATTCATTTACATACGCATTCCACCAGAAGGAGAAATCCTCTTCTCGCCAAAGCACAAATGCATAAGAGGCATAAGCCCAATACATTTTAGCAGTTTGACGCACCAATGGAGTTGCACGCTCTCCAGTTTTTGAGAAGAAAATGACTTTTACCTATGCATGCAAAGCACAGTAAAAATTCTGTACAATAAGCAGAAAGTATCATGGTGGGAAAAGAATGGTTTTACCTTATGGGGACCACTTTTTGCTAGAAAATTTTGTGCCTGGAATTAAATTAAAAAATAGTCTTAATGATGCTTCCAGAAAATAGAATTAAAATTGATACAAAAGGATGGCAATACATACAAAGAGAAGTATCAACAAGAAACAGATTCAAAACATGATGATAAAGCATTTTATAGCAATTGTTTAACATATTAGAATAGCAAAGTTCTCTCTCTGACTAATCTATCAAAAATAAGAATTTCTAGCTGATCTTATCCTTTGATTACACAGCCAAGTCAAGAAGGTTAGCGCAATTCATCTGTTAAAAACATTACTCTAAAAACATTACCAGGATAGATGGATCTGACTTGATCTAGAACAAGCCATAAACAGTTAAACTTCAAGATTTTAGTCCAAAGCGTTTTAGTAATGGAATCTATCTCTCTATTTCTATTTTCATTTCTTTCTCTCTGTTTGTTTATATTATAATCCTCGAGAGTTGTATTCTTAAATACATTGAATTAATTATTTAACTCAAAGCTAATTTCCAACTATATGTCCTATAAAGTGAAAAGAAATTTAGAGCATAAAAGTTTCACTTGATGTGCACTCTGAACCCCTCAAAATTTTGGAAGCACTAAATTTTTCAGGCAGCACCAAATTCTGCTCTCATTCCTCCCAAACCATCTGATATGTCCTTGGTCGGTAACAAATAAGAACTTCCTAAGTTGAGGAAAAAATACTTTCTATGATGCTGAGGTAAATTAAAAAGGAAAAGATAAGGAGAGATAATGTACATTATGCTGCAAACTCTTTCTGAAGATGGCAGGTTGATATTACTTTTATTGTCGTAATGCATTTAAATAATATGGACCGTAAAAATGCCATTCAAAATAAACCTACTAATTTACCAGTGACTCTTTCGAGTAGTACAAAATGCGAGGCAAACTGAGTACAGTTGTTGCAAACCAATCAGTAATTGTATCAGTTGAGAGATCCCCTTCAAACCTATCAGAAAAACAAACAATTTTAGCACAATCAGTCAATAAAATAAAAAATTGTATGTGCACTAATTGCACTTGCCATTTACCATTACAAGATTTTCTTTTATTTAAAAAACTAATCGATTATCACGTCCCTTGGCTGCTCTCAGAAGTTAAACTGTTACCAGGCATTAATTTCTAATTTCTCAACTGAAAATGTCAGCTCACCTAACAAGACAGTCTGAACTTTTACACCCTGGTGGAAAAGCAACAAGTGAAGGAATTCCTGCAAGCATTTTACTGAATTAGAAACAGAAAATTTGCTGTATTTAGCTCTAGCAAAAATCTCAGCAAGGGATGCTAGTTCCACAGAGGCATAAACCCAGCAAATATGCAGAAAGACATCCAACAATTCACCACACAAGACAGAACTATATTCAGAGAAATAACTATACACAGTTAAAGGAACACAAAAACTAACGTCCATGTCCTCATGATAATATTTAATGTTTCAACTAATTGACCAATTTTCAATTTATAGATCCTACTTCATTTTTGCGACTGGTGGATAGCAAATAAGGTTGGCGGGGTTAGGTGACTCTCAACGATTAAACTAACCCCCTTACAAGTTTCACAGAACCTAGACAATATCTACACAATGCAATCAAAGCAGCCTATTATACACAGGTAAATCAACTAGTTGATAATTTACATGAAGTTATCATTCACTAAAATAAATTGATGGAACTCAAAACTTGATCTTATTTTCTCTTTCTGGCCCATTTATTACATATTGAGTAGAATCTACAATCAAATGACGGTTCCAATCCAATTGTTTTATAAAAATTAAGAATAATTCAATATCCTTTCTTTTCGTGTCCTTCAAAAGAAAGTAATATTCAGTCACCTTTCCTGAAGAAGAAGTGTCCTGTCGGCTTTCTCTCAGCAACGGACATCACAAGTTGAACTTCACCCAGTTCCACCATACCAGTATTAGCAACACCATCCAATGAAGCAGCTGAATTTAACAATTTTAGTAAGATAGTAAAATCTCAATGTGAAAAGTGTATTTCATGCTAAACTGAAATTCAATTTGAAGTCAAACGGATCCCTCATTACGTATATAACGGACAAAACTCATGAAAAATGGGAAACTTTTGGGAAAAAGAAAGCATGAAGAAGATTCAGATCCTGATGTTTAGACATGAATTTCAAATAAAGGGAAGGATCCTGCTGCAATATTGGCATTGCCTAGATCTTATGGTTGCAGAATCTTAGGGAAATAAAGCATTGCTTGTTACCGCATCTCTAGCAGTGAAAAATGAAAATAGGACGCAATTTCTCTTGAACACTTTCAAATTAACAATATCTGGCTAAAGCATTGTCTAGAGATGTACTTTTTAAAAATAAAAACGGAAAGTTTTACAGGTTCAACTAGCAAACAATGAATGATAAACTAGATATCTTAATGCAAAGCATATGTACCTAAAAACTGTCATTGAAAGCCTAATAACAGCCAACTCACAAACTAAGCATTGAAATTACGAGCAGAGGTTAAAATCCTACACAAGTAGAAAAGTCAAGCTAGAAACAGATGCCATAGCAGAATTTTAGTTTGAAAATTTCTTTTCCAATTATAGCAAAGGCATACCAATTTCTTTCCACAGATTGAAAAACTTTGCACAGTGGTTGCTCCCACATGAATATATCTGCGTCCACATTTCAAGTCACAATGATCTACTAACGGCAAACAAGAAGTACTAGATAAAAATGACAATTAAAAAAAAAAGGTTACAGAACCACATCCAAACTCAAGATGGTGGAATAGTTCTTCACTAAACATATAGATCCTGCAATCCAGACTCTATATTTCTTATGCCCTTTACATCATTTCTTGTAAGCATACATTACAAATTGTTGAGGCAGACAGGGGGAGAGGGAGGAGGATAGGAAGACGAAGAAAAGAGAACATCCAACTAACAGAAACAAAATTTCATTAGCTACAGATCATTTAAATTCATGGAGTGGAATTTGTCCCAAAAAATATCACAGGGTGGAATAAGCTCAAAAGGAAAAACAGAACTAATACAATATCACGGCAGCAAGCTTGGAACACATTTCAACACACACAATCTCAATTCTGAGAGTTTAATTTGATTCCAACGGAAATCATGGCAGCATACTGACTACATGTTCCAAAACCATACAGATTTCATGTATTTATTAGTGAAAATAAAAGTATTACATTCCTAACCAATCATTACTACATCGCTGCACCAACAACCACGCAGAGACTAGCGTTTTATCTTAAATTTTTAATTAGTCTCTTCTACAAATACTAACTTTCAGCACAATTTCAGTTTAACCACTAAGTTTTACATCTTTGAAACTTGAAAAATATTTACCTGGTGCAATTTCATAGAGGAACATGAAAACAAAATTAAAAAAAAAGGGTAAAAACTACAAGAAATCTGAACCTGAACAAGCCATGGCTTAGAATCATAGAACATGGAACCAAAGTCCTCGGCCTTAATGACATTAAAAGCATGATACTCAGGCTCTGGCACAAAGATAACAAGATCATGCAACTAACCAGTAAAAGCATCTAACCAGGGGAGCTCAGTGCCCCTGGCCGTACAGAGTGGTGCAAGGTGGAGTTCAGAGAAAAGCACGAGGGGGTCGGAGAAGAACGGAAGGGTAAAATTGGAAATAGGAATTTCAGTGTTATAACCTTGATTATTGTTGTTCCATGGAAAAAACAAATCTAGATTGTAGTTTTTTCATAAAAATGTTAAGGTTTTTTCCTATGGTCATTTGAATAATTATGTTAACTATATGAATTTTAAAAAACCATAATTACGACACAGAAAATATCCTATAAGAGCATTATATAATTTTTTTTTATTTAATAACATTGGATTACCTTCCGAATTCACTAAAAATCTTTATAGAACATTCAACTGCAAGTTAAAATTCATAAATAACATCAACAAAAATATATTTTTATTTTGATTTCCATTCAATGTAAAGTATATTATACTTTTGTAATGAGTACTCATTTATAAACAACACTTTTAATTCGTAAATGTTGCTTTTATTTTCAGTGATTTTTCTGTTTTTACAACGATTTTTTTGTAAATATTCAAATGCATTAAGATAACGCCACAAATAATTCCCTTGGCCTTAGGGAAAAAACACGTTGTAGAAATTATGTTGCCCGACTTTTTTTGACATTTTAATATCACATTTCAAACCAACGGGATTATAATTTTTCATATATGGCACGCCAAATTTTAATTTCAGTAATGTCTCAATACTTATACCTTCCTCTTCCATTTTCTTTCTTCATTTCTCTCTCATCCTAGGTCTATTCGTTTTCTCCCCCTCTTTCCCCCAATTTCTCGCCGCTCCCTCACTCTTCTCTCTAGCTCTCTTTCTATCTAGTCTCTTCTTTCTCTCCTCCACCCTCCGTTGCATTGTCATTATTTATTTCTCTACGTCCTTCAGCTTCGGCATCATTATCTCGTCCTCCTCCTTAGTCCGTTTTGAATCTCTTCAAGCCCTTGGGAATCCCCGTCGTTGACGTTGGCATCATTGGTCGTCGCTTATGAGGTGAGTGAGAGAGAGAGAGCTTCGTCGAACTGAACGGGAGATAGTGTGTGTGTGTTGAGGTGGCGCGACGAATGAGGGGGAGAGAGAGAGTAATTCTGATATTTAATATGTTGTCAACAGTTCTGACAAAAAGAAGACAGGAAGAAAAAAGAGAAACAACTAGATGCAACTAATTTTTTTTATATAACCTATATTTTTGTTCTTGTCTAAGTGGCACAGTGATGTGTGAAAAATTGATGATGTGTCGGTCTATTCATGAACTCCGATGACAGAAAATAGTAAAGTGACTGTCATGAACTTTTCAACAAAGTTGAGTGATCATTTTAAATAATTTTTTACTTTAGTGACTGAGTTAAACAGAGTCACAAATCACTCACAAATTTCAGTGATCGTGAATAAAATTAACTCCTATATTGGCAAACTACAGTTGTAGAGTCTTGCAAAGGATCTTGAAATTTGTCTAATAACAGTTTCTTAAAAGGCATTGAAAATAGTGAGAATTTTCTTCAATAACATGATCTAAATTTTTCTTTTTTTTTAGAAAGTCAATCTGATTTCTTCTTTTCTTTATATATGTAAGAGAA
>CAODLS012746160.1:0-19108 GCA_948243855.1 Flueggea neowawraea
GCTATTGTTTTTTGAACCAATGTAGTATATATATCGATTTTATAGTTATTATTAGATTTGCAAACTTTAAGTTTTTTGCTTAATTTGTTGTGGTGACCTTTTTTTTTTGTAAGATGTGTGTATATAATTTCTGCATATTAGCATAGCTTGGAACATTATTGCAAATTAATTATTTATGCTATTCATCCTGTAACAAATTATATATGTGTCTGAGGAAATGCAATTTAGTTAGTTTGTTGTTGTAGATATATATCAAGAAGAACTACAGAGAAAAAAGAATCGAGGCAAAATCTAGTCACAGGAATCATATGCAAAATCACATTTATATCTGTAATGCTATCTTGTTCCTTAAGAATAAATGATTTAATTAAATGAATGCAAGTATATGCTAACAGTAAAAATACCTATCAAATTAAATTGTATTAAAATAAAAATATGCATAGTTTTTATTATCGAGTTAGAGTACTCAAGCCGCCAAACATTTTTCAGTAGTTACTCAAAAATTCAAAGATAAATAAGATATCTATCAAATTTTGTATTATTAATTTTCTAGTGTCTTTCTTTTCATCTTGGAATTATTGTCCCTTCAACATCGACATCGAGGTATAATTAACATGATCAGAGCTTTTTAGTATGTTTAATAATCACTTGATTTAATACTATATTCACAATATATTAATTGGTTGTTCTGGGCCAAAGAATATGACAGCATTAATTTTACAACATTAATTTTACAATATTTCTTTGATAGGTATTTTTAGTATTTTGTAGTAAAAAACAAATGAAGTAGAACACATGAAAGAAGCGTTGAAGAGAGACTTGGAGGAGACATGAGGCCAACTAGTCCCACATGAAAAAAAATCACAAGGCAAGTGGAGCCAATGACTTATAAATAAAGCAAGAAAGGCTCGTAGGTAGTGTGCTTTTATTGGCTCTTTTAGGCTCAAGTAGAAGCTTTTTAAGCTGGAGTTGTAGTCAAACTTAAAATGTTAGTTGGGTTTCATTTAAGCTCTTTTGGAGCTGGGCTTGCCAATAAAATTATTTTGTTTGAATTTGTTTTTCAAGAATCGAACCGGAATTGGACCAATTTCTCCATCCCAAAAGAATTGAAGAACCGAACCATTTTGTCCCAAAATTTTGGGTCTTTTAGTTTTTTGGTTCGGTTCTGGTTCTTGAAAAATGAAAGAACCGAAATTTCGGCTCGGTTATAGTTCTTGGGTTAGAACCGGACCGAACTGACCCATGCTCACCCTTATGGCCTGCAGTGTCCAAACATCAAAACTTTTAAAAAATGAAGCTTACTTAGTGATTGGAGGCTAGACTGGTTGGTTTCTCATTCTTGTTTGTGCCTAATTATGTTATTTCAAAAGCATCAATCTTTCAGTTCAGAAGTTTGTCAAATATGGACCAACACAAACAGATAGATCCATGAATGGTTGCATTAACTCTTTAGTATTCGCCGAACCAAACATCTCCTTAACATGATTATCTAAGTAATTCACAAACTTGACTAGAACAAAAAACAATTGAAATCAGAAACATAATTTTCCATCAAATCAATTGCACCATCCAAACATAACGTTGTTTTTGTTTTCTTTTGTTTTGGTTCAAAGAGAAGATCTTTGGACTACTTAACATAATCACTTAATTAATAAACATTGTTGTTATTGATGTATCCTAAATTTCCATGTTTAATAAAGAAAGAATGTGGTTATTTTTATCCTATAAATCATCCTTTTTATGGTAAAATTTATATGATATTTGTGATATTAGTAGGATCAAATAATTTGGAAAAAAAAAGGTGTAAAATAGATTCAAAGTGAAAATGTCCCAAGCAAACGTAAGAAAGTATGGAGAAAATGAAGGAAACAAGGAAGGAAGCAATGTCACGGCCATGATAAACAAAGCTCACGACCGTGACAAGTGAAACAAAATGAAGGATTTATGGCAGAAATCACGGCCACTCTCACGGCCCATGACAAAGGGAGATTTTCACACTCTCTTTGGACAAAAATCTATCACGACCATGCCACGCTAGAGTTGTGGAAAATAGAAAGTTGTGGAAAAATGATAAGCATGTGGGAACCAATGGGTAATTTTGGCATATCTCTTGTAGGGTTTTGTGACTTGGAAAAAAGGTATAAAAACCCTTTCTATCACTCATTTGGAAATCTTTCTACATCATCTTTCATTCTCTAATCTAGGTTTTTTCTTTTGAAGAACACTTTTCAATTTCTTGTCAATTTAGGCTTAGAATGAGGAGAAAGAAAGGGAAATCAACTATCCAAGGCTACTATATTTGGAATCCTTCATCAAAGGTTCTTGGGTCTTGTTTCCTTTGACTTTCCTCTTTTGTATTTGAGCTTTTATGATGCTTTTAATAGATATGAATGCTTCTATGTTTGATTTCAATATGATAGTTTAATTTTCTTAGTTAGGGTGTAAAAATGTAGGCTATGGATGATGATTTTGCTTATTTATTCATTGGGTTATTATGCTTATTAATGTTGCTTATCTATTGAATTGTTGGGTTGGTATAATGAGTTGTTTAATGCATTGACCATCTTAGTCACAGGTCTAGCAAGTTTAGTTGATGTATTGAGAGATGAAGGCTAAATGAGGTTACAACCATTAAACTTGTGTGGTTTAAAATAGAGATATTGCTATGCTCAAAACGTGTTCGATGAAATTCCTTAGTAACCTGATGACGCTAATTAACTTAAGTGAGGCTGAGAGGATTCTCTTAATTAATGTAAGGATGGTTTAGATGACATTGAGAGGGGCTCAAAACTAGTTTAGTGGAGAGAAGATTCAACCTTAGATACCCTTTCGTTAACTTAGCTAAATTGGATTCCCTAACCAAAATCTTGAAGCCCCACTGTGTTTTACTTATTGATTTTCTCATTTCAACTCTTGCTTTTATTACTTAGAATGTGCTTTCTTTTAATTGCCCAAAAATTCCAAAAACCAAACATGAGTTATTTTCTTTTCTTTTCTTTTATTTTTTTTATCACAATTAATTTATGTTCTCCAAGGATTCGATACTCGAGGAATATTTAAGGGTTAAAACTATATCGATTATTGTGCACTTGCAAGAACCGACCAAGTTTTTGGTGCAGTTGTCGGGGAATAATGTTTTTAATTGTGGTATTTTGTTTACTCACTTGTTTTTGTTTGTTTGTTTTTGTTTTCAGGCATTATATGAATTTAAGGTGAACGCAAAGCTTGTAGAATATTGAAATCATCTGTTTGATACCAGAAATTCAATTGTTGTGTCGAGCTAACCGAGCTACTAGAAGAAGCAAAAGAATGGCTAAAATTCCTAGGCCTAGAGTTGAGCTTGAAATTCAGGAAAGAGTTTGGAAATTATCGGGATATGGTATTGGACAAGTAATGCCAATTAGAATGAACTTGAGAGAGATCCAAAGGCCAGTGATTGACGGCTCACATTCATGTATACGATTGAGTCTAGCAGCAAGGAACTATGAATTGAAGAGTATTCACTCTAGTATATTGCGATCATACAATGGATTGTTGTCAGAGTATCCGCCCACGTTTTTGAGGTAGTTTTACACCACCATACAAAACTTCCCTCTTCATGTATTGACCAAAAATGAGCTAAGGATGTAACAGCCTAAGTCTATAATTTCTTTTTTTTTTTCTAAATGTTGGATTATTAGGAAATAGCATTTTGATTTAGAGAGTATATGAATAAATCCTAGAAGTGATGAATAAATGATTGGGAGAATTATTATTTATAGAAGTATGGTCAAATGGAAATGTTAGTTGATGTTGTGGCTATTTTGGAAATATGAAAGGAAGTGGGGGTAATATTGCAAAGTAAGGAAAAAGAAGAAGAAAAATAAAGAGATGTCAGATGGAAAATGTCAGAGAGAGAGAGAGAGAGAAATTTCTTTTCTTTCTAAATGTTAGATTATTAGGAAACAACATTTTTTATTTAGAGAGTATATGACTAAATCCTAGAAGTGATGAATAAATGATTGGCTAGAATTATTATTTATAGAAGTATGGTCAAATTGAAATGTTAGTTGATGTTGTGGTTATTTTGGAAATATGAAAGGGAGTGGGGGTAATATTGCAAAGTAAGGAAAAAGAAGAAGAAAAATAAAGAGATGGCAGATGGAGAATGTCGACAGAAGAAAACAAAAGAGAGAGAGACACAGAGAGAGAGAAAGAGAGAGAGGGAGGAGAAAAAAAGAGAGAAAACTTCCATTTGTCATAATTTGAGTTTAGAGCACCTAATCAACAAACCAAAAGAAGTTGTATGTTCCTTGTCACTTCCTCTTTCATTTAAGACCAATGATGGCTTGTGAAACTGATGTATCCTAAATTTATGTATGTAATCAAGCAAGTCTGTGGTTATTTTCATCCTATAGGTTGACAATACCAACCAAAATCATTATAATCATTTTGGTTGATCTAATCATACCAACCAAAATGATTCTCCTATCATATTAATTAGAAAAATGAAAACATGCCTTTTATATTTATTGTTTTTACTTATGTCCTTTAATGGTTGGCTCCTAGGGCACCTACACTAACAAATAGGAGGTTAGAGATGAAGAAAGACCTCTGTGGTTCGAAAATATTGGGATAAGTAGTAGGGTGAATGGACAAGAAATCTTAGTTGATAAAGATTTACTTCATGACTTGTTTGGATTAAGTAAAACAGGCTGTGTTGTAATAAAACAGAAGGGGGTTTCAAACTTTTTTGATGAAGAAGAAAATAAAGTGGTTGTGAATATTGCAGAAATCAGAAGAATCGTGCTTGAACAACATGGTGTTGTGAAGGTGGAGGCAAAACATTCAGATCAAAATGATCTTGGAGAACATTGGAAGATGGTCCACCTTGCATTCACCAAGATCATCCAACCTAAGTCCCACACTCAGTCACCATTCACCAATCAATACCTGATAATGACTTGTCTTTTGATGAATGGAAGGAAAATTAATTTTGCCAATTTAGTGCTTGATTGGATGTTGGACAAAGTTAAGAACTTCAACTTGCCAACATTCAAAGTAAAGGACAAACAACGAAGAGAGAGCATGCTCTATGCAAGCCATTTAACAAGAATATTTCGACATTTCCAAGTGGATTTCAAAGGGTATGACAACACACAAGTCTTGGAGTCAAGACAAATTAGAACTCGTTCCATTAGTTTTGATATTCCTTGATTTTGTTAAATTGAAATGTTAGTTGATGTTGTGGCTATTTTTGTAAATATGAAAGGAAGTGGGGGTAATATTGTAAAGTAAGGAAAAAGAAGAAGAAAAATAAAAAGGCAGGCAGATGGAGAATATCGACAGAAGAAAAGAAGAAAGAGAGAGAGCGAAGGGAGAAAAAAAGAGAGAAAACTTCCAATTGTCATAACTCAAGTTTGGAGCATCCAATCAACAAACCGAAAGAAGTTGTGTGTTTCTTGTCACTTCCTCTTTCATTTAAGATAAGTGATGGCCTATTGAACTGCCAGACTCTGGCAACACTGAGGAGAGAATTCATGGTTGTTTTCTTTAGATTTACTGAAAATGGGAAGGAATTTGGACGTGAGGTTGCCACTATTGGAATTCTCTCATTAAGCTCTATAGATCTGGGTTGGCTGTCCATTTTTCGACGAAATTCTGGTGATCGATCGATGAAACTCCTGTTAGATTCCTTTTCGATTCTAGTAGTTAAATTCAACAATTTGGGGCTTATTTTCAGTGGGTAAGATGAGATTTGAAGGAGTTTAAGTGATTTGTAATTTTTACAGATTTGTTCTGAATTTTTGTACTGCGAATTTATTATGAATGCTTGTTACTGATGATGATTATTTGACTAAGAAGATGATACGGAGTTATTAAATTTTTAATTATACGCAGTTGTTGTGATTTTTGTTTAGGAAGATAACGAAAAGGATAATGGAGACTTTGGATGGGTAAAGAAAAAATATGGATTTGAGAAGAGAATTAGTAAATGAGAGTAGGTTGGTAGACTAAGAAGGGAAGTGAATATTCTATTTGTTTGTGTTTTAGTCCAATGTTATAAATGTCATTATCAAACTTGGATCCTTAAGTAAGTCAAATCCTTATTTGTTTATTCTTTAATTTCATTATAGGAGGAAATCTATTATATCCACCAGACACTGGGGGCACTTTAGCTAGCTGAGTCTAGGTGTGTTCTTCAGTTTGACCAAGTGACTGGACATGTATATATAATTTAGGTATTTCAAAAGTATATCTATGTATGCTTTCTATAAAAAGCATAGAGTTTACAAATGTTTATTTTTTATAATAAAAAGGGAGAAGTACAAACTATTTTTAGTTGTTTTTAGTATCAACGAAATGGATAATAATGATTTCCAAGACATTCATGAATTGCATAAAGCATTGAGATAATAAATATCGAATGAACTAAATGGTTGGTTTGTGATGATATACACCTAAAATGAGATATGATGGATTATTGAATTCTGAGACCATATTATTGATCATATAATTGTAGCATATTGTACTGTGTTCTAGCTTATTAATCATCTTCATTATGGATTGAGTATTGAGATGAGTGGATCCAACGATCCAAGACAGTTGGCCAACTAGTTTAAGTTTTTGGCCCTTATGGTGGTAAGCACTGTTTTAGCCCATAAGGCTGTTAGTGATTAGGCCTTTTGAGATAGGTATTGTTTTAAATCTTAAGGTTGCTAGATTGAACTTGATCTTGACTTGGATGCCAGCTGTGGTTATATTTATTATTACCGCACCCAAGTAGCTATAAGAGTAGTTTGAATATGTTATGGGTGTATGATCAATGATATGAGGACATGCTACTAAGACAGAATATGCAGCACTTAAGCGTGTTTTAATTGCACTACATGATATTTTTATGAATCCATAATTTAATGAGTAGATTGGGTGGAATGTTGTACACAGTAATTAGATTTATGAGTTGATAACAGGTGACTAAATTTTGAATTGTTGACTTGAATTTTTGGTATATGTACATATATTACTATGATAACCCCTTTACTGCCTCCCCATTTGTTGTATATGTGCCCATTCACGAGTTATAGACTCACCCCCTCTCCTCCCTCCACAGATTGATAACAACTAGAAGTTGATTTTTTCTCATTCCAGAATCATCTCCAAAGCTCTTAAAAGAGGTTGGGCCAATGACAAGAGTTTAATATCTTTTTGGTTATTGCATTTTGGACCTTATGAATAGACAAGTTAAACTGTCTAGAAAAGCTCTGATACGTTAGTTATTTTTCTTGCATTTTGGATATGTTAGGAATTATGATAAGACATGTTTTATCGATGATATTATGACATGATATAAATATGTTTCCCATGACTTAAGCAGTTTATGATGGAATATTAGTTTTATTTTGACTATGTAGCAAGTAAGTGAAGTGAATGTCTAGTCACCTTACCTGTGCGAGATGGGTGTGACATTTAATGGTATCAGAGCATAGGTTATGATTCTATAGACTCTAATGTAGTTGAATACGTTAGATTTATAGAACTACAGTGTCTTTGCATTGGAATGAAAAGAATAGTTTTGCTAGTCTACTTATTATATGCCTTGACGTGTCCATTGGGTATTGGTCTAGCTTTTGTTAGTGTGGTTAAGGCTATATCTTGTCACATCCAGTTAGCTTTCTTTAAACTCCCTTTTGCCTCATGATTTCTATATGGAGAATCTCTTTTATTTTTTTTAAATTTTGTAGTGTGAAGAATGTCACCTAGACAAATAAGTGGTGTCATAGGCCGCATATGTGGCTGAGGGAGAGGTAGAGGCCGTGCTGGAAACCATGGCCGTGGATTTAGAGTTTCCAGATTTAGCAGATGTTGGCAAACCTTAAAATATTAGGAATCCTTCTGCTAATCCTAATAGTCCTACTAGTCTTGATTCAGATTCCTTAGTCCTTGTTGAACGATCGTATGCTACAGAAGTTTCTGATGGTAGTGATGATTATGCAGAGTCAACCTCACAGGTGAGAGGGTTTGAAGTTCCACCAGTAGCTCCTGCGCTAGGTCATCTCCCTGGAAGACAACAATTCCTAATGTAGGTCAAACTGGAGCTGATGTTGTGGGCTTATTAGTTAGAGCTTTAGATACCCTTACTGTTACAAGGACAAAAGAATTCCAACAATCTTCTCTTTTCAAGTTTATTGAGCATGTTAAACAGTTGGGTGCTAGTGAATTTAGTGGTAGTATTGACCCAAATGTGGTAGATAAATGGTTTAGGAGAGTGGAAGATACTTTTAAGACTATATAGGCCAGAGTTGGGTTTTCTGATGCAGAAAAGGCAAGTCATATCATTCATTTTCTTCATGATGATGCCATGACTTGGTGGTCCAGTGCGAAATATAGATGTGTGTCACCGTTGACTTGGGATTATTTAATTGCTCATTTTAAGGGGAAATATTTTGTTGCTACATTTGTGCGAGACAAACAACATGCCATCTTTAATTTGAGGCAAGGAGCATCCTCAATCACTGAATATGAAGCTAAGTCCATTGATCTTTATAAGTACATGAGTAGCATGATGCCATTTAAGGAGTTCAAGTGTTTTAGATTCAAGTCAGGATTTCATGATGAAATTCAGGCTAGATTGGAGATGACATAGGTGACTGCTTATAGTGCATTGGTAGCACTGGCTTTAAAACCTGAAAAACTGAACATGTTATTAGGAGTTTAAGACACAAGAAAAAGAAAATTTGAAAAAGCTAGTTCTCAGGGTCACAGTGATAGGCCAAGTAAACGATGAGGTAATTCTTCACAATATCACTCTGGTATTCTTAGGGGTGCAGTGTCCAATCAAAAAGGTGTGATAATACAATCTAGTGAGCTCCAACATAGTCAAGGTTCATTTAGTCAGCCAGTTGTCCAAAGTTCTAGAGGTGCTAGCGAGGAAGGAAAGAAAAGAAAAAAGTGTTTGCAATGTGGTAGATTTCATGACGTAGAATGTAAGACAAATTTTACTGGGTGTTTCCAATGTGGTGAGTTGGGTCACTTTAAGAAAGATTGTCCTTTTTTAGCACAAGGCAATAATATAGTGCATGCTTCAGGATTGTCAAAGCAAGTGGCAGGGGCGCAAACTCAAACTAAGAACCAAACTAAAGGAGTGACTAGTAGTTCGACCAAAAATGGTGGTACTATCTCTAGAGCTCAGAGATAGGGGTTACAAGAGGGTAGGCCACGCAATCAAGTTGGGGTTTTTTCCATAACACAATAGGAAGCCATAGCAGAACCAGATGTAGTTATGGGTACATTAACTAGCTTTGGTAGAGAAGCAAGTATACTTATTGATTATAGTTCTACTCATTTAGTTGTTTCCAATATATTCTCTATGCATGTTGATCAAGCGTTATAACCTTTAGAATGTGAATTATTTATTGTCACTTCAGTTGATGATGTGCTAATAGCTAGCCAAGTTTATAAAATTGTGTTGTTAAGGTGGGCGACTGAGAGTTGCTAGCAGATTTAATTCCATTAAAATTGCTTGAGTTTGATGCTATTTTATGTATGGATTGGTTGTCTAGACATCATGCTACAATTGATTGTTATGAAAACATGGGGATTTTTAAATACCGGAGCAGCTTAAATTTTCTTTCAAGGGAGAAAGGAGAATTATTCCTAAATGTGTTATTTTGGCTCTAACCGCACATAAAATGTTGAGGAAGGGTTACGATGCTTATTTAGCATATGTGGTTAACACTAAATTACAAGGGCTTACACTAGCAGATATACTAGTAGTGTGTGAATTTCCAGATGTAGTTCCTGTAGATTGATTAGGACTACCAACTGATGGAGAAATTGAGTTCTCTACAGACTTAAAGCCAGGCACTGTGCCTATTTCTACAATGCCTTTTAGAATGGTGACAACATAGTTAAAGGAGTTAAAAGTGCAATTAGAAGAGCTATTGTATAAAGGCCTCGTTAGACCTAGTTTCTCACCTTAGGGAGCACCATTGTTATTTGTGAAAAAGAAGGATGGTTATCTGAGGTTATGCATTGACTACTAACAACTGAATCGGGTCACAATCCGAAATAAGTATCCATTGCCACACATTGAGGATTTTTTTGATCAACTACAAGGTGCAAAGGTATTTTCTAAGATTTATTTAAGATTATGGTACCATCAATTGAAGATTAAGGAAGCAGATGTGCTAAACACAACCCTTAGAACTCGTTATGGATACAATTAATTTTTAGTGATGCCATTTGGGTTAACTAATGCATGAGCAACTTTTATGGATCTGATGAATAGAGTGTTCAAGCCTTACTTCTATCAATTTTTATTATTTTTATCGATGATATACTAGTGTACTCTCAGAGTAAGGAAGGCCATTCAAAACACCTAAGGGTAGTAATGCAAACTTTGAAGGAGAAGTAGTTGCATGCTAAGTTGAGCCCATGAGAGTTTTGGTTAGAAAGAGTTGTATTTTTGGGGCATGCAATCTCTACAAAAGGTGTTATGGTAGATCCAAAGAAAATTGAAGTAGTCTTAAATAGGAAGCCACTTACTAACGCAACATAAGTTCAGACTTTCTTAGGTTTCACAGGTTATTATTGATGATTTGTCAAGGACTTCTCCATTATTGCATCTTCTATGACAAAGCTTCTTAGGAAGAATGCAAAGATTGAATGGAATTTTGATTTCCAATAAACTGTTGAGAAGCTTAAGGAGTGTTTGACTATAGCTCCAGTCCTTACACTTCCTACTGGGAGTGGTGGTTATCTTGTGTATAGGGATGCATTTAGAAAAAGCTTTAGAGATAGAAAGGACTTTTGGTGCACTGTTAGCTACACTCTGAGTTAGGCAAATCTTGGTGGAAAGTGTGAGAGAAGCTCAATTTTAGGATGAGAATTTGGTGAAGATCAAGAAGAAAATTGAAAGCGGTAATTGTACAAAATTTCATCTAAAAGAGGATGGCACTGTAATGCATGGTGGAAGACTTTGTGTCCCGAACATGCATAACATTAAAAGTGAGATTTTGGAGGAAGCTCATTGTTCTACTTATTCAATGCACCTAGGAAGTACAAAACATTATCACACATTGATGCAAAATTTTTAGAGGAAAGGAATGAAGCGTGATGTACAAAGTTTATAGCTAAGTGTTTGGTGTGTCAACAAGTGAAAGTTGAACATCAACATCCAGCAGGGCATTACGAATGCTTCCTATTCTAGAATGGAAGTGGGAGCATGTAACTATGGATTATTTCTCAGGTTTACCTCGCACCTAGAGAGAACATGATGGGTTTTGGGTTATTGTTGATGGGTTGACAAAATCAACACACTTTTTGCCCATTCGAACTGACTGTACACTGGATAAATTGGCAAAATTATATGTTGATGAGATTGTTATACTTCATGGAGCACTAGTAAGCATTATTTATAGAAGTATGGTTAAATTCAAATGTTAGTGGATCTTGTGGCTATTTTGGAAATGTGAAAGGAAGTAGGGGTAATATCGCAAAGTAAAAAAAAAAGAAGAAAAAACATAAAAGGGCGTGCAGATGAAGAATGTCGGCAGAATAAAAGAAAAGAGAAAGAGAGAGAGAGAGAGAGAGAGAGAGGAGAGAGGAAATGGAGAGAACTTCCAATTGCCATAACTCGAGTTTGGAGCATCAAACCGACAAACTAAAAGAAGTTGTGTGGTCCTTGTCGCTTTTTCATTTAAGACTGATGATGGCCTATGAAACCATTTGACTAAAGCTGCATTAAGTAGAGAATTCAAGGTTGTTTTCTTTAGATTTACGTAAAATGGGAAGGAATTGAGACGTGAGGTTGCCACCATTGGACTTGTCTGGGTTTGTGGTCCATTTTCAAGTGAGATTCCAGTGATCGTCCGATGACATTTCGGCAAGATTCCCTTCCAATTCCAGCAGTTAAATTCAACAATTTGGGGTTTATTTTCAATGGGTAAGATGAGATTTGAAGGATTTTAAGTGATTTGTAATTTTTATGGATTTATTGTGGATTTTTATGGTGAGAATTTGTTATGAATGCTTGTTATTGATGATGATGATTGGACTGAGAAGATTATATAGAATTATTAAATTGAAAATTATATAAAGTTGTTGCGATTGTTGTTGATTAAGATAACCGAAAGGATAATGGAGACTTTGGATGGGTGAAGAAAAATGATGGATTTGAGAAGAGAATTAGTAAATGAAAGTTGGTTGGTAGACTAAGAAAGGAAGTGCGGATTCCATTTGTTTGTATCTTAGTCCAATGTTATAAATGTCATTGTCAAATTTGGATCCTTAAGTTAGTCAAATCCTTATTTGTTTATTCTTTAATTTCATCATAGGAGGAAATCTATTATCGCCACAAGACATTAGGGGCACTTCAACTAACTAAGTCTAGGATTGTTCTTCAAATTGACCAGGTGAGTGGACATACAAGCAAATTAGGTATTTCAAAAGTATATCTATGTATTTTTAATGGATGATATTATGACATGATATAAATATGTTTCCTATGAATTAAGCAGATTATGATGGAATATTAGTTTCATTTTGACTATGTAGTAGTTAAGCGAAGTGAATGTATAGTCAAATTATCTATGAGGGATGGTGTGACAAAGGAGGAGGTGATTTCCCTACACATTGAAGGACTGGGCCATGATTTGGTTGATCAACTTGCCGGAAGGGTCACTTGGCACTTTAGAGGAGATCTATGAGAAGTTTATGATGAAATGCTACTCTCATCAAAAGATGGTTGAGCTTAGAAACAAAATTTCCTCGTTTTCACAAATAGAGGGTGAACCATTTCATGAGGCTTAAGAGATGTTTAAAATGTTTTTGAGTCAATTTTCACACCATCAATTTTCATTGGCTTTACGTACACAATTTTTCTATGATGGGCTCACAATGCATGGCCACACACTAGTAAATAATGCCGTCGGTTGATGCTTTGGGGACAAGACCGCCAAAGAATTCTATGACATTTATAAGATATTGGTGACCAAATCTGAGCAAAAGTTTGCGAAGGCAAGAAGAACAGGTATTCATAAGGTAAGCACTTTAACTTATCCTGATTTGGCTTCACAATTTGCAGATATTGCTAGGAAGATGAATTTTTTGCTTAATGCCAATCCTATGGTTAAGTAGGAATGTGTTTGTTGTGGTAAGTTGAGACATAATGATCTGAGTTGTGTGATGACCCAAGGTGTGTTTGTGTAGGTATAGAGGAAGTCAATTATATGAGAGGATATGCTAGACTCCTACTACGAAATGATCCTTCTTCCAACACATATAACCCAGGGTGGCATAATCATCCTAATTTTTCTTGGAAGGATCTAAACACCTCAAACCAACCTAGATCCATTGGTTCTCCTAGTTTTCAAGCTAGACCCCATTTTTAAAAAAATCCCCCACCACCACCCATAACAAAACCAAGACAAGAAGCCACCTTTGGAGGATTTGTTTATGCAATAAAATGGAAGCTAGGGATGGTAAGGTGGATCAAGTTTTCCAAGCTCAACAAGCGAATATCCAAAAATCTTGAGAGATAAGTTTGGCAACTAGATAAGGCCATTTGGATAGAAAAAGAAAAAAGAAAATTGCCTAGTACATCGAAGGTTAACCCTAAATAAGCAAGGGCCATTTCTTTAAGAAGTGGAAAAGAAATTGGTAATACCAAGATTGTGGAGAAACTGGCAAAGGATAAAGGCAAGGGAGTTTTAGTGGAGGAGGGCCCCAAAGACAAAGAAAGAAATGTGCAAGAAGAGCTCCACTCTAAGTAGAGAAAGGAAGTCAAGCCATATGTGCCACCTAGTCAAAGGAGAAAAAAGTATCTTGACATGTTTAAGAATATACAAATGAGTATTCCTTTCATTAAAGCAATCTCTCATATGCCTCATTATGCCAAGTTTTTTAAAGAGTCTATTTCAAGAAGAAGCTTGAAGAGTATGCTACCATTGCTTTGATTAAGGAGTGTAGTGCAGTCATTCAAAAAACTTACCTCCAAAGCTCAAGGATCCTGGGACTTTTACAATGCCTTGCATAATTGAAAGTTTTGGGAAAGAGAAATCATTGTGTGATTTGGGAGCCTTAATCAACCTTGTGCCACTTTCCATCATCCATATGTTTAGCATTAGAGAGCTCAAACAGTCAACCAACTCTTTCCAACTATCGGACCACTCCATTCGATATCATTTGGGAGTCAATGAGGATGTATTGGTAAAAGTAGGCAAGATTTATTTCCCTGCTGATTTTATTATGCTGGAAATGGGAGAGCATTCCGATATGCCTATTATCTAGGGTAGGCCTTTCCTAGCTACCGATAGGGCTTTAATTAATTGATGTTCAACAAAGGAAACTTACATTAAGGGTAGCGAGTGACACTCAAGAGTTTAATTTGTTCAAAGCTATAAAATGCCCTTGCCTAGATGACCAATGCTTTAGGATAGACCTTATTGAACCCTTGGTGAGGGAAGTTTTTGAAAAACAAAGAAATGATACATTTGAAACATGCATTTCTTTGGGTTTGTCATAAGAGGTAGAGGACATCAACTTGAAAGAAAGTGTAATAAGGTTAAAGGGCGAGGGGTATCTTCATAGGCCCAAATTTGAAGACTTCGGGGGTGACAAAACCAAAAGCATATAGTGAGACACCACCCAAGTAGAGCAAAACTTTTACCCTCTCACCTCAAATATGTCTATCTAGAGGAGTCCTTTACATTTCTTGTTATTGTATCTTCTTATTTGAGTGATGAGCAAACAAACAAATTTTTTAGAGTGCTTTGTGAGCATTGAGCTGCCATTTCTTGGAGCATAGTAGATATCAAAGACATAAGCCCCTCAATTTGCATGCATCGCATTTTAATGGAGGATGCCCACAAGCCTTTGATTGAGCATCAAAGGCGACTCAACCCTAATATGAAGGAAGTGGTTCATGCAAAGATGCTAAAGCTTTTGGATGCAAGAATTTTATATCATCTCTGATAGTAAATAGGTTAGTCCAGTCCAAGTTGTCCTTAAGGAAGGATGGATCACGGTTGTTGAAAGTACAAATAATGAGTTGATCCCAACTAAGCTGTGACTGTGTGGAGGATGTGCATTGATTATAAAAAATTGAACTCTGCCACTATAAAATACCACTTTCCTTTACCTTTCGTTGACCAAATGCTTGAAGGTTATCTGGGCATGAATTTTATTGCTTTTTAGATGGGTACTCTAGTTAAAACCAAATCCTAATAGCACCAGAAGATCAAGAGAAACCACTTTCACATATCCCTATGGTACTTTTGCATATAGGAGGATGCCATTTGGGTTGTGTAATGCACCCACCACTTTTCAAAGGTGTATGATTGCTATCTTTTCGGATATGTTAGAAGATACCATAAAGATTTTATAGATGATTTCTCGGTGTATGGTTCTTCATTTGATTTGTGTTTGAAAATGTTAAAGAAAGTTTTACAAAGGTGTTAGGAAACCAACTTGGTGTTAAATTAGGAAAAGTGTCATTTCATGGTCAATGAAAGGTTTATTTTAGGACATCATATTTCTTCAAAGGACATTGAGGTTGATAAGTCCATGGTGGAGGTTATTAAAAATTTACCTCCACCCACTTCAGTAAAAGAGGTTAGGAGTTTTTTTGGGGCATGTAGGGTTTTATCGTCGCTTCATTAAAGATTTTTCCAAGATTACAAAACCCTTGTTCGCCTTACTTGTTAAGGATGTACCATTTGAATTTTTTGTTGAGTTATTATATATTTTTAACAGGATGAAGAAAGAATTGGTGTTTTCCCATATTGTTACCACCCCATATTCGAACCTTCCCTTTGAATTGATGTGTGATGCGAGTTATTATATTGAGGGGGCTGTGTTTGGGCCAAAGAAAAGAGAAACGATTGCATGTAATTTAACATGCTAGTCCGTTGTTAAATGATGCCCAACTCAATTATGCTACCAATGAAAAGGAGCTTTTGGCAATTGTCTATGCTTTTGAGAAGTTTAGGTCCTATTTGGTGGGTTCATAAGTGATTGTTTACACTAATCATTCAACTCTCAAATACTTGATGACGAAGAAGGAAGCCAAGCCTGGGTTGACTCGATGGATTCTCTTATTGTAAGAATTTGACTTGGAGATTCAAGAGAAAGGATGTGAGAATGTAGTTGTGGACCACTTGTCAGGATTTGAGCTTCCTAGTCAAGATGAAAGTCCTATTTGTGATCACTTCCCGGATGAATAACTCTTGGTGGTTAATGTTAATTATCCTCCATGGTATGCCAATTTTGAAAATTACTTGGCATCAAGCATTCCTCCTCAAGGGTTTCACCAAAGGAGAAAGTTTTTGGTGGATGTCAAGCATTACATTTGGGAGGATCCCTTATTGTTCAAGTATTGTGCCGATGGAATTATAAGGAGATGTGTGCCGAATTCTGAAATGGTGCCAATTCTTCCATATTGTCACTTATTACCTTGTAGCGGTCATCATAGACCTGATAAAATGGCTGCAAAAGTCCTTCAATGTGGTTTCTTTTGGCCTACTTTTTTTAAGGTGTAATCCCAATATGACAATCTAAGAGGGGGGAAGGGGGAAATTGGATTTCTTGATAAGAACTAAAGCCTTTAAAAAACTTTGTAATCTTTTATAAAACAAAAGCAATAGCTCAATCCAACACACACCAATGTAAATCAAATGAAATGCAAAGCAAGTAAATAAGACAGGGTAAAGGAAGAGATGACAAATCTAATTTATAGTGGTTCAGTCGGCCTTGCTACGTCCACTCCTTTAGCTCACTAGAGAATTTGAAATCAACTAAGTCTCTTCCTCACTTCCTGGTAGAGGGAAACCTTTACACACTTGTTTTTACAGGATCAACAAGAAACTTTTACACCTTGTTTTTGCAGGCTCAACAAGAAAACCAACACTTATTTTTTCTCAATGCTCTAACAAGCAAACCTAAACTATCCTCAAGCTTTAACACCAAACCTTGATTTACGAATGATTTCCCACATTAAAGAGAGTAATCTCACACCAACTCAGAAAGCAAATAGCAAGTTAAAAGCTTGGTTGGAGTATAAGATCTTTAGAAAGCTTAGAGAGAGAAACTCAGGAAATTGAATAGCAAAGCTTGGGCACACACTCAAAAAGTTCTCTATATACCTCTAAAGTGAGGACCTATATTTATAAGCGCTATCCAAAATGTAGTCATTGCAGGTCTTGAATTTCTTGTTTAGAGATGAAAGAGAAACTCTGATTTTAGTGACATCAGGATGTATAACGTCCATATTATCATATGCAGCGTGCATTGTAGACGTCCCATTAAGATACTACATGAATTTTTTCTCTTCTGCGTGTCTTGTATCCAACTCAAACGTGACTGCCTAAAATGTCACTTACTGTAACGTGACTTGCACTGCCTACAACTTGTCTTGTATTCCACTTATATGCCACTGCCTCAAATGTCATTTTATGTAACATGACTTACACATCTTGCAACGTGTCTTGATCATCCTTCAGCGTGTAATGAACCTACCAACTTTAGGCTTCAACGTGCATTAAGAACTTCAAAGATCATATCTTTGATTCTTCACATGACACTATACAATCTGTTAGGAATATTCAAATTTTAAAACCGAGGGTATGATTTGTCAGAAGCTGACATCATACCCGTCTACGTGACTTGCACCCTTTGCAACGTGTGTAGACGTGTTTATTCAAAGGTTACTCATTTACTCATCAACATGACTTGTAATTGTTGAAATGTTGGTGTTGCCTTGCAACTCCACTTCAGGTCTGGTGTATATTCCATCAACGTGACTTGTATGCTGCACAACATGAATTGTAAGCAAGTCCATTCAGTCCAGAGAGCTTATTTTCCTCATAATGTTACTTGCATACTTCACAACGTGACTTGTATGCATGTGCAATCCATCCAGTGTGTTCAACATTCTCATAACATGACTTGCATACTTCACAACGTGACTTGTATGCATGTGCAATCCATCCAGTGTGTTCAGCATTCTCATAACATGACTTGCATACTTCACATTGTATGCTTGTATGCTTGTTCAATCCATCCAGTCAGTTCAGCATTCTCATAACGTGACTTGGACCATGTGCAACGCGCCTTGTATGATTCAGCATCATTTTCTTTACTAAGTGATCCTCGCTAATGTGATTTGCATCAATGTTACGTGACTTGTGATGTTTATTGAAACCTTGAATATCATCAAAGTGACTTACAACTGGTATAACACATCTTGATCATACTGCTACATGCTTAGCTTTAGCTGCAATGTGCATTACTTAACTTTTTCACATGTGTTGTTTAAATCATCAAAACTGAGAGTCAACATTTGTTGGAATTCGTAACTAAATATGACATTCATACAAGGATAAACGCAGCGGAAATAACAAAACATTTTATCCTAGAATTCCACCAAAGATCCAAGCACATCAACATAAACGATTAGGGTTAAGGTTTTTACCTCGAAAACCAAAGCTCGATTGTATGAACGTTGGTTAATAATAATAATATATCCAGATTATTAATTAACCCAATACTTATTAGTCAAATTTATGTTAGAGCCAGACATATCAAAAAATAGCATACTTAATTTTGAAGACACAGCCTATGTGTCTGAAGTTTCTATTTCACTCACCTGGTATCCAAAGCTGTGGATCCAGTCAAATATAGCTCGCGGGTGGCTACTCCTACTGGCAGACACACTGAGCTGTAGATATACAAACATAGCAAATATCAATATGTGGCACTGTGGTGGTACCAATGCATCATATGCAAATGTTGACCCTTAAGTCACTGAACATATACGTTGAGAATGAATCCATCATCCGCGGCCCAAGACATACCATATACGTAAAATTACAGTTTGGTCCCCGAACAGTGTAAAATTACGTTTTCAGCATAAAACATGGTCACATGTCAATCTTATATTGCTTAATGTGTTTCTTGATCCCAAGTAGATTGATATACAAATAACATTCATAAACTCTTTTATCAATTCATTTGAGTAAGCATGCATTCCATCAATCATACTCATCAAGTGGCCCAAAGATATCACTCTTCATAAGAGGAACAAATCCATCACTCTCACTATCACTCCTCTACAGGATTCATGACGTAT
>CAODLS012746418.1:0-11449 GCA_948243855.1 Flueggea neowawraea
TACATGGTAGAATCACAGAACTGGCTAACAGGCCTGCTTGTGACGTCATTGCTTCTCGGCGCCAACATGAATAATAAGCTTGGTGGGTTTTCGACTTCTTTGTTTCGTGTCGGATATGTCAAGGAAACTGAGTAATTTAGGACTATACGGCACCAAGTTTAAGGAAAGGTGTTTGGAAGCTGTTGGGTGCAAAGTCGGTTCTCGCGACGATGGTAGATTCTGTCAAGGGAGATCCGTCAGGAAACACTGGAAAAGCCCTTAGAGAAGCCATATATAAGAAGATTGAGAAATGGCAAGAGCTTCCTCCTCCTAGACAACCGAAGGCACTTCCTGTTCCAGGTTCTAGTTAGGCTAAGAAAAAGAGAGGGGGTCGACGGCCAAGGAAAATGAAGGAAAAATATGCAATGACGAAGGTGTGGAAACAAGCTAATAGGGCGCTGCTTGGTGTGGCTGAAGCTGGACCGTATTAGGTTGTCAAAAGGATTCAAGATATGATTGAACTTTGTACGATACATATCATAGCATAATTTACTGCAAAAAGTGTAATGGCAAACAAGGCACATGTCTGTTTTCTTGATGTTTATTATCAATACCATTAGGAGACAAAATCGATCAGTAACGTCGATATAAACACGAAACGGCAATGGTGATGTTTCGATTGACAACAACAAATAAATATGATTCCATTCCAATCAAACAAAAAAATTGATGGAAACCATATGGTCATGGCTTAAAAAAGATTGATAAACGGATCAGCTTGAATAAATGAGTAAGTAGACCGTAACTTTCAATTTATATGGAAATTAATGCCAATTGTCGGTGAAACTCTAAGGCTGACATTTCGCCCATATATTGACTTTTTCCTTCCAGTATCTAATCATAATTCATAGAATATCTAGCTAATTTTAGCTGACTTTTATGCTACTTAGTTTCCAACTATTAAGAAGATGGAGTTAATTTTAGTGGCGGTCACAAAAGCAGGTGCAGGGATTTATTTACTGAAGTCATAAAAACGAATTTGTGTTCAATAAAGTCACAAAATCATATGGCGGATGATAAATGTTGTTTTTGTGAATCTTGTGTGGAAACAATTGGGCATTTGTTTTTTGAATGTGGTTTTAGCAGGCACCTTTAGATGGATGTTCTGAATAGGAGGGAAGTCTCCTGATGGTTAGAAGAGCAGGAGGTAAGAATGTTAAGGCATGGCTAGAAGAGTAGCTTTGAATGTTAGGGTTTTTTGGGTGCGGAGAGAAACAAATGGGTGGACAACTATGCCATGTAGGCATGCCCACGTGGCTACGTCGACGCATGGTTTGGAAATTGGCCGGGCAATCAGGCCAGAGCCTGAGTTAGAATTGGTTGACTCATCAAAGCCCAATCTCCTGGTCACTTGTTGGCCAGGCCTGGGCTCATTTACTCCCACCACTTCACTTTGTGCAATTTTTACAAGAAAATAACATCCGGAATTATGGGGGCATTTCTGAGGTTTATTATATTATGTGATTGTATTCCTAAATTTTCAAAAAGCTGTAATTGCATTCTTATGCTTCAACGCTATCAGTCAGAGGTGATGGTCCACGTCATCTTTTCTGAAGTGGCATATGCCCTACCATCCGTGGCCAAAATGATTGTTTTGCCCTTGGATTAAATTACTCTAAAAACTCTAGAACTCTAGAACCCTATAACTCTCTCCCTCTCTCTTAGTCTCTCTCCCTCTCTCGATCTCTATTTGCAAACGCCAACCAAACCCACAAAAAAAAATTCCCTCACTAATGCTCCAGATTCAAGTCCTACCAAACCCACAAAAAATGGCCACCACCCTCTCTCTCAAAGCAAACGCTACCCTTCTACCTTTATGTTCTCTCTCTCTCTCTCTCTCTCTCTCTCTCGTGCAAAGCCCAACTTTCCTCTGCCATAACTCACCATAAATCGAAAACCAAAAACTTACCATAGCAACAAATCGACACTGACATTTCTCTTTGGTAATTACCCATTCCTAGCCTATCATCTACCTTTCCCTATCATCTCTCGACACCGAAAAAAAAATTATTATGGCTCTGGTTGTTCAGGTTTGTTGTTAAAAGATGGAGGTCAGGGGAGGACGAGAAAATTTAGGTATAAGACGATGGAGGTCAAGAGAGGACGAGTTAAACAAATCAGAGGTGGATGAGCCAATTTGGGTGTGAGATGATGGGTTATACCTAAGAGGGCAAGAGTGAAGTTATGGGATCTGATTGTTCGGGTTTGTTGTTAAAAGATCGAGTTCAGGTTTGATGATGTTTTGAAGGTTTCTGGGTATTATTTTTGGGTTGTTCTGGTTTTATTAAAATATGGCGTATCGATTTTTGCCCAACATTTTTTAACATCAGATCTAAGTTGTTCAGAGTGTTGGGATTGGTAGAGATGAAGTGTTGAGAGAGGAAAGCAAAGTGGAGGAGAGAAAGTAGACTGCATTTTTAGAGACAAAAGATCAAAGATGAAGAAGTCAAGGAGCTCTGGGTTTTGTGCCTTGTTTTGTTTTTTTGGTTGTATTGAGTGTTTTCTTCTTTAGATTTGAAGCAAATGGGTATCTTGTTATTCAATAAATTTTGTTCTTGTGTTTAAATGTTGTTGGTTTAATTCATTGTTGTTCATTGAATTTTTTTTCTTGTGTATGTTGTTAAGAAATCAGTGTATTTGTGTTGGTTGTTTGGTTGTTGAGAAAGTGAGGGAAAAAGGGGGAATTTTTTGTGGTTCGTTGATTTTAAGGAAACATGAATCTGATGTGTTTAACGGTTATGACATGTTAAAGGGGTAAAGTTGTCTTTAACATTTTTCGTCACCTATGTTTGCGCCGTTTAAGCTTAGAGCTGCAATTATAATCTTTTTAAAATTTAAAGACGCAATTGCATAATATAAGACGCTAATGAAATTCCAAAAATAAAAATATACACCGAAAGGTTCGGGGAAAAAGAGAGAAAAGATGTTGCGGTGAAATTGTCCAAACGGTGTTGTACATAAGCCGACAAAAAAGATCTGGCGAGGGAAAGGCAAAAAAGTCAACGAGGATGTTTTGACTTTGGATTAAGGTTTCCACAACACTCTATGCCCAACATTCTCGTGGCAGCGTAAATTCCTCCGTATTGCGGAAAGTGGGTCCCACCATCCCTAAGATGGGAATTTAAGGAGATCCTTATCACATGTGACAAAGCGCTGTAAGAAAGTCAAGTGTCAGAACGTGGTTGGTCAATTTTTAGGAAAGTCAGATGACACGTCACTGACCCAGAACATGAACTCACGATATCCCAAACCTAAAACACAGTACACAGTCAAAAAAACAAAAAAAAAAACAGTAGACTTTTTTTCACCATTTTGAAAATAAATTTAGTCGCAATTGGGTCACTATGGCTACCTCCCCAATAAGCAAAATAATTAGTTTGATTCCAAGCTTTGTGACTCTTTTGGCTGCCCCATAAAATGGAATCATAATCATTAAATTGAGAAATAGGGTTGACATGCACCTTTTCTTTTCTTTCTCTTTGCAAGGCCCTTTTACCTTGTTTGTCATCTGCAAAGGAATAGAGACGCTTTTGTCTCTTTTGTTTACTGTTTTTGCATGGCCCATTTCTGCAATTTGGTGCTCATTTGTTAAATACCTTCACAGGTTTTGCCAATTTGCCTCATTCATTTAAAACCGAACTGAATTTTTACTATGATTGTAGGATTGAAGTAATTAAAGTGCTTGTTTTTATAAATTGTGTACAGATAGTATCTACAAGTGAATTGCATGATAAGAAGAGAACTACAGAGTTGTGGCCAGTTATATTATTGAATATACGGTAACTGTTAAAAATATATTATCTTGCTTTTCCCTTGTTTTGAAATTTAATTTCTCTTATGCTTTGATATATGACAGAAATTTGAACTTGAACTCTTTTAATATGAGTTTTCAACCTTCCATGCAATAATTTGATAACCTTTAAAGGACATTAATTAAGAACTAGTTCTTGACAATATCAAATTTTCTTGATTTAATCAATCCCTTTTTTTTCAAATTTAATTAAGAACTAGTCTGAGAAAATGGTAAGTAGATTCTTTTTTTTTTTTGATCTGGAGGTAATTAGATTCTTTAGTGAGAAGATAAAAGCAGAATATGATCTTTTGAAAGATGAGAAACATACTTTTTACACAACTTTTCTGCGTTCAATATATATAAGTTACTTATAGAGTTTGCCATTATGACATTTGCACCGAATTTGCCTGCCTAGGGCAGCCCCAACGTCCGTCCACTCAACTGAAAAGAAGAAGACTGTTTGTATATGCTCATTGCACTCTGCTTTTTCCATTGATATGACCTCAGTTATTTCCAGCAATGGCCCGACCTCATGGCTCATAGGCTTTATGGTTGGTCACTAGAGGTTTGAAAGATCCAGAAGCAAAATAACTTGACAAGATAATTAAGTTCATCTCATCTTTTTATATTGATTAAGGTCAACCATAAAGTTTAGTGGAATTAATTTTACTTTTACCCTACTCTTTGTCCTTCACATTACAAATTCTACAGACATATATATAGTGAGACAGATAGAGATGATCAAGTTTCAAAAGCTCACGAATCATGTTTCGACAGGAGGGAATAAGCAATATGATCTTGCCAGCGCAGACAAACGTTAGCGAGAATCCGATGAGTACCAATCATGGCATGGATATGGTGCCTCATGAAAATCCTTGCATGGTTTGGCAAATTAATTAGCAGTGCTGAGATTGCCATAAGTTTTACATGAATATAATTACATGAGCCGAATTCTGACTTTAAAAGTTGACAACGCACACATTTAATTATTTGAGTTAATTTTAAATGACAGATAGCATATAAGTTATAACATTAATGCGTATTTGTTCAACTTGTTTTTATTATATCAAGATACATAAGTACTCCGGCTGTTTTAGGCACTGTAAATTCAAGATGGCTTTTTATATATGTAGTTGCATTTGGCTTGAAGGGTAATCCTGTTTGTTTTGAAGCTATATGTGAAGTTTTCAGCATCATAATCATTGTCATGATTGCTTCATTTTCCTAATTGTTATCATCAATTCATCTTTATTTTCTGTCATTACACATGTCATGTCATCATCATCATCATCAATATAATGATGAAGGCAACATATGAGATGAAACATTTTTCTCTAGTGAAGTACAAGATTGCTTTGTGGTCAATTTGGTAATGTTTATAATTATAAAAGTATTATTTTTGGAGGAAAGAAATTAAAGCAATAGGTTAGTTTTTGTTTTTGAAATGAGCAATAGGTTAGTTAGTTAGCTGTGAAGCATTTAGAAATGAACGACCATTGTTTCAAAAATTAGAGTTATTAACAATTTGTTTTTCAAATAAAAATCATATATAATATGTGTCATGTCACTAAATTATTTGAAATAGGACTAAATTGGTGGGATTTTAAATTTTTTATAGTTAATACTAATTAAATAACTCATAAGATAACTACTATCTGTCTCACCAAGCAATTAGCTTCAAACTTGAAACATATCTAAACTATAATTTATTTTATATGATATTTTGTATAAGTTTTTATTTGATAATTAAGAATTAAGTGAATCGTACCAATTTTGTAACATTGTCTAGAAAAATTAAAATTCGAATATAACATGGAAGATAACAAAATAGGTTCAAATTAATTTGATAAGGAGATCAAAAGGAAATAAGTAGCCTTTTTTCATTTAAAAATTAAAAGAAAAAAGAATCTACTTTCGATCTAGGGTTTTGTGTTTAATCGTGCTACATTTTTACATCAAGTACACAAAAAGATCCCTTAATTTCATTAACTTTTCTAGAAGAGAAATTAAAATTAAAGCTTTGTAAAAATTCCTGACAAAGATGAAACAGTAATCTGTCTCTCTCTAATTTTGGGATACAGTCATATTACAGTAGAGTCTAGCTAGCTCCTTCATATATGTAATGTAGAAGATGAAGAATATTGAGAGAGTGGGGTTCATTATAACATGTGAAACAAGATCGAAGAAGAGCTAGCCATGTAAATCTTATACACTGATCAATATATATACATGTAGTAGCACGCAAATCTTTGGATTTTATCACTCTCTCCGAAAACCCAAAAAAAAAGACACAACCCACCACAATCATCATGTCCTCTACCCTCCTCCTCTCATCATTAGTCCCTCACTTTCATCATCATCGCTTCTCCATCTCCTTCTTTTACCATCCACCCACCGCACCAAAACTACCCTTCACTTTCTTCTTCTTCTTCTTCTTGGCACCACCAACAAGATCAAGAAAGAGAAAGAAGAGGGTTTGTTAATTAATTGATTATATTTACGAGATGGGTTCGCTCAAGAAGAAAAAAACCCTACTGTTTTCTTGTTCTAGTACTTCCTGTACTCCTCCTCCTCGATGTGGCATGATTAAGGTTTTCTTCTTCTTGGAATGAATTGACATCTCTCTCATGAGTGGGTTTCTCTTCTCTTCTCTTCTCTCTTCAGGGGAATCGAAGCGTCCTGGTCCGATTGTTTGTTATATCATTTCTATCTCTATATATATAGTTGAAAGAATCTGATATGGATTTGAAGACAGCGTAAGTATTGCTCGGTTTGATTTAATTTCTGGGTTTGTATGTTATATAGTTTGTGTTAAACATATAATTCATGATGCATGTGAGCTCTCTCTCTCTCTCTCTAGCTCTCTAAATGCAAATAGTTGAGTATCTGTATATTGTTACACTGTGTGTGCTTTTATTACATGATGCAAGTTTCAGAAAGCATGGGGGAGATCTGGATTTCTATGTGTGAGAATAAATGTTTGTAGCTTGTAAGAACTGATGAACAGTTGAGTCATGCTGTTGTTACTATTTGGTTATGTTGATGTAGTTACTACCTCCTTTGACTCCATCACTTGTATGCATTCATCTCTCTCAGTGTGTAAATCATGAATTAGGGCTTCTTCTTATATATTTTTTTGGATCTTTTGTCTGATCTTACCGATCTTAAAACTTCCTTTCTTGCCCTAATACTAAAGAATTAGAGTCGCATACTTGCATTAAACGTTTACATAGCTGGCCATGGAAGTGCCTAATTAATTTTGTAGGTTTCTCACTTCTCTACTCATTTGACAAACATTGAAGATTGTAGGATTCTCACTTTATATATATATATATATACACATCGAATTCGTTTATTATTAGAGGCAATTTAGGGGGGGGGGGGGGAATGTAACTGATACTAATGCATTATTATGCAAGCTAGCTTCAATACAATCATATAACATAATCTTCTCATGTGTTTCTTCATGTAGAAAATTTTATTCTTCTTTCAAGAGATCTGGAATGTCTAGTGTTGTTTAATTGGGAAAATTTGTATTTTTTGTTTTTTTGTTTATATATTATATGATATATCATTTCTTATTTAGACAATAGTTCAAATCAATAGGGATAAATATTATACGTGGATTTTTTTTTCCTTTTTTGGACGACATTATACCTGGAGTTTAACGACAAGTAATAAATAATTGGCCTTTTGTTTTCCTGTTCGCCTTTTAGATCAATCATTAACTTTTCAAACCCTCTTCCCATAGGAATCCCTTCATGAGCTCCATTTGCTTATGGTTTTTCTTTGGTTCATACAATTTTTCCCGGTCATGCCTAAAGAAACGTTCTGTTTCTTCTTTTCAATTGCTATGTTTGACAAGTTTGAATCACACATGTTAGTGTACTTGCTTCCTTGACTTGAAAAATCATTGCATCCTTGAACACATCGTGAGCTGTTAAGCATGAGGGAGAAGCTTCCCATTAATGCATTAAGTGTCTTAATTCGAGGAAATTTTTGTTCCAAGAGTACCTTAACTGGCCTAATTATTCAAGTCAACAACACATTGTACCCAACACATGTGCACACAGTACCAAATATATGTGATCTCATCATTTGGATCTAGCTACATGAGTCTGTGTTTTAGCATCTAAATGATTAAATTAGAGGATGATAACATTTTCCAACGTTGTAATATATGGTTAACAAGTTGCATTATGGAAAGCAATTATAAGTAATATTTGCCTTATAATTATGAGCACCATATTCTTTCATTTCTTCTATGTGCCTAGGACGAAGAATATTGTCTACATATATATATATATGCAATCCAATGCAAACCATGCAATTGACGAACTAATTGCTTCGCCAAGTAATGTGCTAGAACCATAATTTTATTTCCCCAAAATGGCTATGCTCGATTATGATAAACAAGCTCTAATGATAAACAAACTACATCCGAAAATCAACAGTCTTACATAATGTAGGTATATACTTAGAGCTTGTTTGTTAAAAAACAATCATTGACATATTTTCACTATATAAATATTTTAACATTAAGAATTTGTTTTTTCTTTAAAGTTTTGTTATCCTTCGTACATTTTTTTACTATTCAAAAATATGTTATCTAATAAATTTTACACTTCCCAAATAAACTCTTTCGACAAACTTAATTACAAGTTGAATGATTCAACGTGTTCAAAAACAAATATGTTAAAAGGTTGTAATTGAAGAAAGTATATATTTTACATTTTCTCAGTTTTGGTAATTTTGTTCATCTATACTCTCGAGCTATGAGCCAGGCCTTTGTGTTCACTTCTGTTCTTGATTGACGTGATGAGTCAGAAAATAAGCCTCATTTGCCGACTAATTTTCATGACCAATTAGCATTGCATATTACTTGAGGAAATACGAAGTCTTAATTGTATGTACTAATTATTTTATGCACTTGGACTGCTAAACTTAACTTGCCAACAAGGGATTAGAGCCTCTGCTACAAATCGCACATAAAAAAAAACTGCACAATTTGATTGATTTTCAGGAAACATTTGCATTGAACCTCGACTAGATCATTAGATTATGACATTGAATGGGCTAATCCGACAATGAAGTTGTTCAAGACTGAAAAAAAAAAAAGCAAGCCTGAAGTAAATGGGCCATTTCAATATGGACCAGCCCCACTTTTTTATATTTTTTAAAGGATTAGAATTAGTGTTAATTATCTGCCATGCCCAAATTAACATTTGCATTTTGAGGAGGCAAAGTTTCAAACATGTTAAAATGCCAAAAATTTTAATGTTTAATTGCCCAAATAACATGTTTTTAATTTTTTGTTGAAAAATGCCATAATTAGTCACATAAAAATATTTTTTTCTTCATTTTTTTCAATTTTTTCTCTCTCATCTCACTCCCTCTCCTCATCTTTCTCTTTTGCCTCTCTCATCTCCACTCTCCTTTGCCGAGACCTCCCCCTCTCATCTGTCGCCATTATTTTCGTCCGTCGTCTCCTCTCCTCCTTTCTTTGTCTCTCTCTCTCTCTCTCTCTCAGCTCTCTCCTCTGTTTCTTCGCCTCTACCAACAGAAACCCTAATCTGGATGATGCCTCGATCTTCGCCGTAATGCGATGCCGACAGGTTGCGATCCGATAGACGTCTTAGATCTCGATCTCTCCTGTCGTGCTTCACACTCTGTCAGATTCGGAATCCGATCATCGTCCGCTCTTTCTCGCTCGAGATTCGGTCTCCTCGTCGGCTTGTAGAAACGGCAGTGGCGGTGGAAGGACGACAATGACTGGGCACCGGTGGCGACAACAGTGGTTCTGCTTCTTAACCCTAGCAATTCATTTTCTGTTTGTTTACTAAAATGTCCTTACATTTAAAATTATTTTAAGTTTATCTTTTTTGTTTGTTTAAGTGATTTATTTTTGTAGGTTTATTTATTAAAAAAATTGAATTAAATGAGAAGGCTTGTGTAGGTTGATTTTAGTGAGTTTGGATTTTTTTTGAATTATATAGATTTTGTACAAGAATGGATACATTTTGGTGATTTGTGGATACATTTAAAGATTAAAAATTATATAAAAATAAAAATTTGGATACATTTGGATATATTTAAATATTATAAAAATTTATATTAAAAATAAAATTGGATACATTGGGATACATTTAGATATTATAAAAAATTATATTAAAAATAAAATTGAATACATTTGGATATATTTAGATATTATAAAAAAATCATATAAAAAATTCAAATAAAAAAATGTAAAAATATCAAAAATTGTAATTCAGATGCATTTAATTTAAAAAATATTATATCAAAAATTAATTAAATCTAATTTCATATAAAAAATTGTGATTTTGACATTTGGATACATATAAATATATTCTGAAATATCAAATTTTTTTCTCACTTGGAATTTATCTTTTTGGCAAAAAAAAATTTCGCGAAAATATCATAAATTCTCCGTCAATTTCTCAGTCAGTTAAAAATATGATATTTTTACAACAAGTTTCAAGCTTGTTTCTATTGGTCAAAATTTGTTTAGTGCATGACAAAAATCAAAATCAGTATTTCAATTTAGTATAAATATCAAATTGTCCCTTAGAATTATTGGTACAACTCTCTTTCTCGGGTATTGAAGAAGCCCATAAATGGGGAACAATTCTCCCGACGTCACAAGCTCCATATATATAGGTTCCACAAGCCCTCATCCACTTAGACCAACAAATATTAGTTGGACCAAACTTACTTTAATGTTAGGTAAATTTCACTTATGAACGAAGCAGGGAAAACAAATATCTCAAACTCGCCGCTCTTTTTACTTCTAGTTAGCATGCCATTTCTACAAAAAATAATCTAGAATTCCACCTTTTGATCCTTGTGAGAGAATAGGGAAAAATCGTTCGAAATTAACTTCTTGTGAAAAATTGACCTTTTGAGAAAATTCAAAAAATATGGCCAAAAGAAGAATTTGCAGCGGAGCATGTACGCTTATGGACAAAACGACGACAAAGCATGTACAAATGTGGAATATTAGTTTCGCAAACATAAAAGTTGAGATACTAGTAGGGGAAAGAGGAAAGATATATGTGTAATTTCTAAACTCGTGTTACTCACAATAAATTATAATATTTTATTTAAATTAATAAATAATATATATTTTTTTAAAAAATATTATTAAAATTAGTGTTTCAATAATAAAAATTAAAATTTTAGCAAATTAAAAGAGAAACTATAACTTATTAAATATTTAAAATTATTTTTATAATTTTATTCATAATTCTTTTATAAATTAAATACGTTATTTCAAATTTCTAGAGAAGTAAATAGATTCATCAAAATAAAATATTTAATTCATATATTATAATATTAATCAAGCGAATGCATATGCATGTATTAAATTAACCTAATATAACTAATATCATCTTAATTTGATTGAAATTATCAAATGACTATTAATTTTTATATCTAATTCTCTCTTTTCAAAAATACCAATACATTGACATTTTATTTGTAATATCCCGTATATTTTTTTTGATAAGTATTTTTAGATAATTATATTTGGAGTAATTATTTTGAATAATTATTGATGGATAATTATTTTAAATAAATTTAGATAAAAATTTAAATTTT